>CM039680.1:44563485-44651233 GCA_022537955.1 Schmidtea mediterranea
TTTATAAAATAAACATTTCATTTTTAACTTGAATATTTTATTTGATATAAAATAATTTTATAAATCCTTTGTTTGATAGGAAAATTATTATTTTATTTAATTTTGGATATTAATATATTAATGCCAATAATAATAATAAATGTTTATTGCATTCAAATCTATAAATTATAATTATTATACTAACATACCCGAAACTAAAAGAAATTATCACATCAAAATTATTAATAATTTGAAATCATAAATCAAAAATTTGTTTTTATTTTGTTTAAATCATTGCTTTTTTCACGAATAATATCAATGAAATTACAGAAGTTAAAAAACAGTACAAATGTTAAAAAATATATATATAAAGCGGAAAACGTAAATTTTGCACTCAAATTTGGTGTTATCATGAAATGCTTAAATATGTTTTATGTTAAAGTTAAGATATTTATTATAATCCAGTAAGTTGAAACAATATAATAATAAATACTAAGAAAAAGACGTCAAATTCAAACCAAAGCCACTGAAAAAAACCATTGTTTTAGAATTAAACAAAATATTAAAATATATTCTATAAAAATAAAAAAATCTAAAAAATAAAATTAAAAAAAAATAAAGAATAAGTGAAAAAAGATAAAAAAGATAAAAGATAAATTATTTATATTAAAATTCTTTTCGTCTCTACTTTAACTTAATGGAATATTTTATATTTTTGCTCAAAATAATTCCTTCGAACATATTCATGGTCTTTTTAAAAGTTTTTACAAGGCTTCTGAATTCATTTAAAAAGAAATTTGATTATATGAAAAGATGAAAAAAATTACAAAACATATCAAAAGATAAAACATTTACTAAATTATCTTGCCAGAAAGGTGGTCTTCAACGAAAGAAAAGTGCAAATTAATAACTAATTGTAATTGTGGTTAATTGAGAATAAAGTTGTTCTGTTTTGGTTTTTCTTCATTTATATATAAAGAACACGAAGAATCAGCGAGAATCGACTTTTATTATATTAACCCAATAAAATTTTCATAGGGATGCCTTTTTTCACAAAACTATAAATATTTGACAAATTTTTTATTAAACTCTTTAATCAATTTTGGGATCTGCAGTATAAAAATTAAAATAAAATTTAAAAAATAATTTTCTAGAAGAAAAGATAAAGATCGAGAATGCTGCTTAATAATTTGTTTTGTATTTTCCAGTAATAATTTTTAGCCTTTCCTCACATTTGTAATAATTTAAGATTTTATGGAAAACATATTATTCCTTCAAATAACTAATAATTTAATAATTTATAAATTTCGGTCATATTCACTATTTATTTTAGTTAAGATAAAATATTTCCCAAATTTTCAGTCAGATAATTTTTTGAATTAAACAGTTATAAATCTCATATTTTTCTTTATATTTCTTACTTGATAATTTTCAACTCTTTTTCAGCTGAATAAATCGTCGGGAAAACATAATTAAATTTACTGGAGTTCATTTATGTCAAAACATGAAATTATTAATACAAAATAAAAATTAAATAAAATGAATTTTTATTAAATATTTAAAATTTATTGAAATTTTTATTGATTTTTATATGGAAATTAAATTAATATTTTACTAGAACACCGAAACAAAATAAAAACTTTTAAAAAAGATTTGAAAGATTTTTGCTTACAAGCCATACAGATGTTTTTGCTGCATACGGCACCTCAATGCGACCCATGGTAAATTTTCATTTATAATGATTTATAATAAAAAGATGAATTATTTTTATTGATAAAGAACCGAACAGAATAAAATAGTGCCTGCCTACTGAGACAATTGCTGTGACGGCTGTTCCGCTTGATTGACATGATTTTTCTTCTAAGAGTTCCGCAGTGAAAAGATTAAAATTAAAATTTTGTGACTGACAATTCCCTTTTTAGTTTGCAAAATGATTTTAGTTGAAAATTTACTTTTTCACTTTCTGTGTGCCGTTTTATGTTATTTATTCTCTCTCTAATTTATAGATCAGTAGATATTTTTTAGAGAGAGTATAAACGTCACTAAGGGTCATTTCAAAATCTTCACCATTGGCAACTAACTAATTAAAGCCTGTATTTATTTTTCGAAAGATGCAAGCCAAATATATCTTTTACACTTGTAAAAAAATTTTATATTGATATGAAAAAAAAATGTTCACGAAAACAATTTGATATTATCCATTTTAGGCGCTATCCAATAGCGCTATCAGCAGTGACCTATATATTATTTGATATGACCCTCGTTGGGGAATCTCGAGTCATTAAAATAATATTTTTTCCCATTATTTACCCGGAATGTTATTGTGGATTCATTTATTAAGTAAATTTAACAATGTTCAAGGAATTATCTAAAATTCTTACTGAAAATTTAGCTGAAGTTGTATTTATTTACAATTATTCTTTTCTTTTACAAGAATTTTGTTCTGTTTTAATTGGTTGGATTTTGCCGTCAAATATTAAATTTTCAAAAAAACAAAAGCTCAACAAATTTTTCTCGATTGATCTGGTCAATTAAAATGTGTTTTTCTAATTAACTGAAGATTTTAGTAAAGTCTTTCATTCTTTTTATCTTTTGATTAATGTTTTCATATAAAATATAATAAATGTTTTATTTATTTAGTTTTCACCAATCATATGGAAGAGGACAAGATAGCATGGACTTTAATAAAAAAAGAATACATATTGTAAAAATATTTAAAATAAAATCAGATTGATACTATATTTAGTAAATGTCAATTGATAGATTGTTAGAAAAACAACAGAATTTTTTTTCATATCCCCAGGACAATCTCAATCATTGAGTCCTTATTTAAAGTAATGTTTTGAAAAATATTTCTTTCATTGGAAAAACTTCAAATATCATTTGAAATATAAATCGTGATGCAATGATTGTTCTCAATTAGTCAAACAAATTAATTTGAAAAATAACAGGGAACTCCATAAAAGAAAAAAAAAACTCTGGGGAAATTTCAATACGCAATCAATCACTTACGCTAGATTTTTTGATAAATCAATTTTTCTTTGAAAATTTTAAATATTTTCTGACTATTTATTTATTGATAGATTGGAAAATTATATATAAAATACGGCGATATTTTGAATAATAATAATAATAATAATAATAAAAATATTAATAATAATAATAATAATAATTATAATAATAATAATAATAATAATAATAATAATAATAATAATAATAATAATAATAATAATAATAGAAAAACGCCAACTATATATTTTATATAACATTGACTATATATTTCGACCGCATATCAGTCTTCTTCAGGTTAGAAATCATATTCACAAAATCTAAATGAAAATAAGAAGATGTTTATACAAATTAATTATCGTAATCATATCGTATGCCAAAATATAAAATTATTTTAATTAAAAAAATAAACATTTAATTTTATTTATAAACAAAAAATTTATCATTCGTTTTAAATAAAAATTTTAAAAATTTAAAATTACTTTTACATAAAATCACAAAATAAATTTACATCAAATCCATAATATATACACACAGTTCACATGCGATTATTTAAATACATTCACAATACCTGTAGACAGAGTATTTTGAACAATTATAATAGGATTTAAAGATTTTATCAACAACTCCTCACAAGTTATTTGTGCATAATAATACTCATATATTTTGCAATTATCGTGAAATCAGACATACTTATTTTCTTACTCGAACATTTCCTAAAACAATCATTAATGTGAGTCAATTTATTCAGTCGACAGTGCTCAAGGACTCAAGTGCAAAGATGACGGGCAGTCTCTCCAATGTATGTGGCATTACACATATTACATTAAAATTGATAAATGAGGTCAGAACAAAGAACTACTAGAGTTGGAGATTTATTAGTGAACTGAATTTGAAAGACTTTGAAACAAACCTAAACTAGGTTTCAACTAAATATTTGAGGATTTTATGCTTAAATTCTCTGAAGCCTTCGGAGTAAGGCAATACCAACATAATAATAATAATAATAATAATAATAATAATAATAATAATAATAATAATAATAATAATAATAATTGGTATATCTTAATCGCATTATTTTTATATTTGGTACATATGTTTAATCACCCCAATAAGTTGAATAAAGATTATATTTTAATATTAATTTGTTTTTTTCCTGTGCTTTAATGCTTCACTTGTCAAATTATATTTTTCAATATAATGAGCAAAGTAAATTTACCATTTATTCCGTAGATTTGAATTTTTTGCAATAATAATTTCTGTTATTCGAAACCTTTTGAAATTAATTATTGTAAAATTTCAAAGTTTAAAAGAAAATAATTATATTTAAATTTAAAATTACAAACTGATAAGAAGCCTTTGTAAAACTGAGTCAGTAACATAAAAACAATAAACGAGATTATGAAAGAGAGAAGGATGGCAGGAGAAAATAATGACAACTCAGTTTTCTTTTATTATTTAAAAATTTGAATAAAAATTACTTTGTTAAACAACATTTTCCTAAATTTAAATGATGGATTTTAAATATTTTAAAAATAATATGTGCAAAATCATTAAAATATTTTAAATTCTTCACTTTTGATCTGTTACTTACTATTTTGTCGTTCAAACTTTAGATCATCACTTTATTATTACCAAAAAATATTGAAAAATATGAATGAAAACTATTTCGAGTGTTCCAATTGACTGGTTACTAGACGTATAAACGTAACTGCCTTGTAATCAAGATAAAACCATGTATTCAAAGGTTTTCAAGCACTAGGACGTATGAGAAAGCGATAAAGAATTGCGATCATTTGCTAGTCACATAGGTGACACAACCTATGAAACCGAGCCCCACATAGAAGAGGTAATGGCAAAACAAAAACGACTTCAGTAAAGTATATTCAATGCATAAGAACATTATTAAAATTCCAAAGTTAAACAAACTAATGCTTATTAAAACAAAAATAAAAACCTTGTAAAAATCTATGATTGTTTATCAATATTGTATTAAGATATTATAAATGAAATGATGTTTAATATGATAATCAAGTAAAAAAGAGAATATTTTGAGGATGACTTCCATTAAATTCGAAAGTTAGCGTAATAATACCAAAGAAAATATATAACTCTTTCACAATTGCATCTTTCCATTTTTTCCCTTTGGTGTATAAAACTTTGCAGTTGAAACTTATTTGTCTCACAAGCAACAACAAAATGAAAAAAAAGTCTATTGGCTTTATTGTCTCGTAAGCTATTACGATTCGAGATGTTGAATTGAATTCGTGTATAATTGGTGAATAATTCGAATTGTTCCAATTTTCTTCATTTTCAGAACTTTGATCGGCAGCAACAGATTCCACATGGAATTCATACACTGATCCTAGTTAGCATTCATTGTATGTAATTATCTCAACAAAACTATCCATCTTATTCGGGGCTAATCATACAGATATAATTTTCACAAAGAAAAACAATAAAATCACAAAATAATCAAAATTTGAGATTAAATAACTTTTTAACCACGTTTTTCAGCATTGAAATTTAGTCAACAGATGACTATTAATTCCATCTTTAACCCCTTAACGCACATGCCCGAGCGTAACTCGGGTAAGTGTTACTGGCAAATTTGTGCATGCCCGAGAGAGACTCGGGTATGAGAAATATAAAGTTTTGTTTAAGATTCACTAACGATTATATCCCGGGCAGTGTAATAAATTTTTGACATAGGTCTATATATTAATTATCAATAATAAAAAATGATTTATTTTTGCAGTTGTATCAAAAAAAACGTGCATTAAGGGGTTAAATTAAAATCAAATAAACAATGAATTTTTATATAGTCCCTTAATTATAATCTAAAACCCCAAACGAGGCCTAGACTTAAATGGTTAAGATTAAAACTTTTATCTTTTTTAGAAAATTATTGAAAAATTATAAATATTTAAATATCACTTGAAAAAGGCTGTGCCGAAAATTTGTGAATATAAATAAAACATCTGATTCATAGTCAAACAAAAAATAAATTCTCCATGTCATTGTAAAATGCAAAGCAATCAGAGATGAAAACTAGAAAAGGTTCTTTCAATTTCAGGGGCATATATTGATTTTTCAGAGGTTTTGCGTAAAGTATACTTATCAAATTTACCTTTTACTTAAGTAATGAAAATCAGCAAAAACGATCTTAATGTCGTTCTAGAATCTAATCAACATTGCATCATTCAATCTCAAATTGTAAGTCATGTTTTCAAATAAGATATAACCCCTTTAAAATTTTGTTTAAACTATATATATATATATATATATATATATATATATATATATATATATATATATATTAATACTAATTACCTTATTATAATCCATAGGAAAGTTGCAATAAAGGAATCATCACATTTCCCATAAATATCCTAAGAAAATGTCATTAAATTTAAGATGATATGATAAACCTTTGGATATCAGTCCCTTGAAAGTTTCAAAATGTTATATGCACGGATTGAACGTTACATATGGCAACAAAATATAACACAATTGTTCATGCCTTCAAGATTTGAAAATTTATTCCTATTACTTGTACTAGATACCATATGAAAAGACAAAGCACCGTTTTCTCTAAAAACCTTAGAATTGTTTATCTTTTTTTATTAAATGTCTTAAATAAGGGATTTTACTTATAAAAAAGGAAACAATCTACTGTAAAATAAACGCTATGGTATATTGACGATTCACAGGAACAAATGGAGGCCATAATATTCCAGTGAAAAGAAACTGTTTATGATTTCACAATTAAATCTCCATAAAAAGTAAAAAGACAGGAAGGTAATAAATTTGCTTGTAACTTTATCATATAAACATTAATGTTTCAAAATTATTTATGTGTACAGTTGTTTTAATAATCCTATTAAGTAATTACTTTGAATTTAAAAATCAATCGAAATTTAAATATTAATTTTAGTTACGTGAGTCAGAAATTAAAAATTCACTTTGGAAATTTTTTAAAAAGATTCTGTTTCATGATAAATAAAAAATTATTAATCTATTATCATAAATAATTTCCATTAATTTAAACGTTTTAATGCTGGATTTCAAATCAGCACAAACAAACAAACGAATTTAAAACGTGTTTCAAATGATATAAATCAAAGTCCAATTTATTAATTATTATTTTTAATTATTACGGATTCACAGAAAAAAAATATTTTAAATATTAATTTAATTAAAAGATGTTTTTTTGGAATAGATAATAATTAATCGATTTCTTTTAGTGATTAATTAATCAATGAGATCCTGTTGTCAATCATTTTCTGAAGAAAACTCCAATATTAATTGAATAATTGATAGCATAAAAATGCCATTTCCCTTTTGAAATCATCTCAAGGAAATAATAATAATAATAATAATAATAATAATAATAATAATAATAATAATAATAATAATAATAATAATAATAATAATAATAATAATAATAATAATAATAATAATAATAATAATAATAATAATAATAATAATAATAATAATAATAATAATAATAATAATAATAATAATAATAATAATAATAATAATAATAATAATAATAATAATAATAATAATAATAATAATAATAATAATAATAATAATAATAATAATAATAATAATAATAATAATAATAATAATAATAATAATAATAATAATAATAAAAATAATCATAATAATAAATGACATTAAACTAAGTTTCGAACAAAAACTCTCATTGACTTCGTAGGCATGAATTTAATTATAATGATTGCTTTTCTTGGTAATATATTTATGGCGTCAAGTGTCTTTCCAACCGAACAATACCGAATGGCCTTTAATTATATTATTTTTCGGAAAATAACAATGAATATTAAAAAAATTCTTTTAACTAATTTTTCATTTGGATTACTACTACTGGTAATTCGATAAATTTTGCAAACATTTTCCTAGAAAACTTCTACACTTATAAAAAAGTAAAAGCGTATCAACTTACTCTGTCACAGATTTAAGGCGAATAATGATCAAAACAAAAAATCTTTTTTTGTATATTTTATAAAATTTACCATAAAACAAAAATCTCAAAACTAGTACAAATATAGGCAACATACCAACTACGGTGTTGAGCACATGTCTAGCGCTCTTCATTATAATTTTTTTATAAAGAAAAATTATTTTCAAAATCTTTATCAAGAAGAATAAAATTCATTTTTCTATAAAAATACAGAAATTGCAATATATTTATAAATTTATCAAAAACCTTTCAATGTGTTCTCGCGCGTATAAGAGGTTTTAATTTTAATTTTATTATAAATAAAAAATTAAATACATTTTTATTAAAAAAAGATTTTATATATATATTGGTTGCTATTGGTTAGTACTAGAGCTGCCACCTCTCAAGTTTTCGGCTTGAGAATCAAGATTTCAGAGTAAGTCTCAAAACTGAAGACTTGGAAACCGAATGTCAAGATTTTATAAATTTCGCATTTCGGGTATATTTCTTTCTGGGTAAAATAATTTACCGGGTAAGTTATTTTTGACAATTTTTTTTTATTTTTGAAAACAACACAAAAACGTTGTCTAAAATATAAAAGATAGATAAATTATTACAATGAAATTTTTAAAAAACAATCAAAAATATTAATATCAATTTCAATTTTAATAGATGTGGTAAATGCTGCTTTTAAATGATTAAATAATATATAATTTTATTATAATATTATGCTTATATTTCATTCGTTAGTTCATTGTATCGCTATTTTGTACACTTTGAATTTGCAAAAAAGGTTGTTTTTTTAATTTTTGCTAATACCCAAATTTGTCGATTTTTCGTCCTCTGATCCAATAAATATTTTTAATATTGCATTGCTTATATCTTATAAGAAATAATAATTTACTTTTAAATAAAATGTGATAATCGGAATCGCAATAAAAATTGAATAAACGAAAAATGAATTTTGCATTTTAGTTTAGTCTCAAGATTTGGCACTCTGTTGAGATGGCAGCTCTAGTTAGTACCCTTCAATGTTATCTTTTTATCTTTTTGCTTTTTTTTTACCTAGATGTGATAACATGTAGGCCCTAGCAACAACGAATCCTTATATTTAAGTTCTTTATTGTAGTCTTTGGACTATTTAATAGCAAAATTATGACTCCGTAAATAACAATGATGTTTTCTCGGTATAACGAATGAAGTTCCTATGACTGCATTTCATATAAAATATTTACATACTGACAATGTTGACTAACCGACTGTAAATCATATTTATTAAAGCCTAAAAATAAATGCCTCACTTTATTTGCTAATTAAGATATTTTTTATGAAATCTACAAAATTCATATTTCTAAAATTGTATTTAAAAAAATAAATTAAATAATTTAATTTTTTTAAAATAAAGACATTTCAATTCTAATCGAGACATGTTTTACATAAAATATTGTAAATTTATAAATATTTTATGACATGAATTACAATGATATTTTGTTATAATTATTATATTTATTTTTCTCATTTTATTAACATCATATAAAATTCATGATAAATAATCAACAAAAGACAAACTAGATATTTTTATATTATAAGATGAATTAATTAAGATTTGCGAAATTGGCTTGCTAAATCCTCTAAATTATTTTTAATATTCTGCAAAAAACATTTTCCTTATTCAAAGTGGTGAATTCTTAATTATTTAATTTTATTTTTCTTTAAAATATTGTTTTCTAATGTTAACTTTCTACAAATTTTGTTTTCATTTTTTGGAAATCATTTTATTTTGTTGTTTAAACTAATCAAATAATTAATCAATTAATTAACAAAATGAAAATAAAATGTTTGGTGAATGTAATATTAATTTAAATTTGCTTTCAGTCATAAATGAAACCTGAGTTCAAATTGAAGTGTATAAGTACATAAAAATAAAAATAAAGATCAAAACATTGAAGCAAATTTATTATTTACATGTTCGGTTGCTGATACAACTTTAAAAGAGAACTTGAATGTTACTGAAAAGGAAAAAAAGACGAAAAGAGAAAAAAGTTGAAAGATTTAACAGTCAAACTAGACATCTACATAGAGATTATAAAAGAATCTACTATTTACACATAAATATAAAATATAGGCACAGAACGAGTAGAAATTTGAAAGTATTATTAAACCGTATCAACTAACAATCCCTATTTTCTATGATTCAACTAATGCAGACAAACAAAATTAATAAATGCGATTTGATTTAATTGTGCCGAACAACATAATTTTAAAAGTATTGCTGTTAAAGTAGAAATGTTTGAAAATGACGCTATAAAATTATAGACATCTTGCAATTTTTATTCTGTAAGTTAAACTGTTGATCAGATATTTTTTTTATCAAAAATATAATTTTAAAATTACAAAAATTAATAAAATGTGTGCTAAATTCAGATTATATTTATTTTTCCTTGAGGTATATTTTCATGTAAACCTCTATTTCTATCCATTGTTTTTGATTTTTCACATATATCTTTCATACTATTACTTGATATCAATTTTTTTGCATTAATTATTTATACTTACAAACAATTACATCAAAACATTTTATTGTTTTACCACTCTTAAAAGCACAAACAGTAAAATCAAGACATCCATATCCTTCAGATTTAAAACCTTTTTCTTAAATTTTACAAAATTTGAAAGAAAATAAACCAAAAAATAAAACTAATAAAAGAAATCGATGAAATTTGTACTTCTTGTAAGGATAAAAAGTAATCATAACTCATATTTTTCTTACACGAAAGTGCAATATATTAAGACATTTTGTTTGTTTTATATTTTACAGTAAAATTTATGCTTTTGATTTATAATTGAAATCTTTAACTAACTTTTACTCATTAGTTGTGACCTCTCCCAGGAATTTAAAATTATAAAAAAACAACATTAATTTGATTTATTATTATTTATAAATAAAACGTATATTAAATATTAATTGCTATGATCTTAAAAATAAGTAATTATATGATGAGAACGCAGTTGGAAATGTCATATTTGAAAATTCAATTCTTCATGCCACCAAATTAATAAATTTTATTGCCATATCAATTTCATCAAAAAAAAAGAAAAAAAATGGTTTCCAAAAATAAATAATAATAATAATAATAATAATAATAATAATAATATTAATAATAATAATAATATTAATAATAATAATAATAATAATAATAATAATAATAATAATAATAATAATAATAATAATAAGTATGGCAAAAGTAGATATTAATGTATAAAGACAATAAATTTTTGTCATTTAATTAAAATTAAATTTAACACAATTTCTTAATTTTTGTCGAAATTGAATAAACTTGAGGAAAAAAGTTATGTCACTTTAAAAAGTTTAAAATTTATATATTAAAAAAAATCGTAATCATTTGAGTACCATCAAAACTGTGTTTGGAATAAATAACAAAATAAATGAAATTGATTTAGTGAAAATTTCGTTTAGAAGTTTCAACAAAAGTAAAACTTTACTTAATTAACAAAATTAAAAAAAATGTAATTAAAAATAATTATAATTGAAAAACAAAACTACATAATGAACTTATTAATCCATGATTTTATTTGTTAAATTAATTTGAATAAAAATGAAATCAAAAATATAGCGCAATTTTGTTAAAATTAAAATTGCATTTATATATGTCAATAGTTTTTCCTGATCCTATAATTATAATCTCCTATTAATTTCATATATTAATCATATATTCATACAAAAACTTGTTCAGGTTTATCTTTCAAAATAGCACGACTTTACCAAATGATAAAATTATACGTTTGTCGAATAAAACACTTTGAAAAAACAAGGATTAGGAACTTATTAAAATAGGTTGTTTACAAAAAACCGAATTGGTTTACATATTTTTATCAAAAATATTAATTACATTTATTACTTGTTTCTAAGAAATTGTAAATTTATATCAGAAAATCAAAGATTTGTTGCGTGAAAAATAAAAATTTCAATGAGTCTGGTCATTTTCCTTTCAATTCCTTGCCATCATTATTTTACAATTCTAATTAATTTCTTTAATAAAATTTTTAATTTAAGATGGAGTTATTTGTCTTTATTCTCTTTATACTGAAAAAAGATTGAATCCTTATAAATTATTTTCTTTTCTTTCAAACAGTGTATAACTTAAAATATCTGATGAATAAAACAAATAATTTAATTTATTATAACTTTTGAATAATTTCATATTTTTTTTATCAAAGCGATTAGATTATAAATTATATTTTGATCGATTAAAACAAAAGGGAATAATTTTTAGAGATTTAATCACAAGCAAGAAATCTCTGAATGTCTAGTAGTGATTTATTTACTCAACCTGTTGAAACACCGGGTAATTAATATGTTTACCTAATATTCTGGCAGACAACAAATTCAGACGATTTAATAGACTTGTACGTAAAGTTTAATCCTAGTTTTTAAATCATATTTAACTGCTATTCATTATTAATTTTTAATAATTATTTAATAATTATTGTGAATAGTTTGCTGTGGGTTTGTAATTGTTTGTTTTTTGAGTGAATAATAATAATAATAATAATAATAATAATAATAATAATAATAATAATATTTCGTATTTTATTATTATTATTATTATTTATATTTTCAAATTTATTTAACAAATTAAATATAATTTGAATTAATCAAAAAGTTTCATAAAAAATGGATATTAAAATACAAATAAAAATTAATATTTTGTTTGAATGCATAAATTAAAATGCATATTATATATATTTGGTTAGTGTTTTATCTGATATGACAGTGAATATGTCAAAACATGTAGTGTTTGAATGGAGCTTTCTAGTAAAATCAATCATATCATGTTTATTTAATTATTATCATTATTTTATAATTACGTTTTTTTTGTTTTTCACCTATGATTTCTATTTAATTTTATTTATAAAAAATAATGTATTTTCTACAAAATTTGACTATAAATTAGATTTATTTATGGTATTCACGAATTTTTGGTACAACCTTTTTCAACTGATTAAATCAAATACAATGTCTTTTATAAAATATTATTATTATTATTATCATTATTATTATGTTATATTATTATTATTATATTAATATTATTAATAAAATTTCTATTAATATAAAATTACTAATATTCCTTCATCAGTAGTGTCGAAAATATATTTTTTTATCAACAATCTTTAATCGGTGAAAAATTTCAATTTCAAATTAGTTAATTTCTATCAAAAATTATTTTTGTCGATTCATATAAAAGAAAGTCAGAAAATTTTGACAAAACAAATTTGTTTCTCTGAACTTATTAATCCAATAATATAATTTTTCAAAAAATATTCAGTAATGTCTATTTTACTGGTTAAAAATTTATTAACAATTTAAATACAAATGTAATTCACATTAAACTCTCTAAATGATTTTACGACAATACTTTAAGTTTTTCTTTCAATATAAATAATATTAAAAGATAACGCCAATAAAAAACTTTTCGTACGATATATTTCGATAGCATAACTATCATCTTCAAGTACTCAAAACCAACTAAAAATATTTTGAATTAACATTTAATTTAAACAAATTATTTTTTATTAATTTAATTTTGTAATAAATAAATATTTATAGTATATATTCAAATCACTTTTGATTAACTTAAAATTTTCATTTATATTATAATTTTTTAAAAAATTAATGTAATTTAAAATTTTCAATTATTTTAATAATATTAAAAAAACAAACATGATTTAACATACGTAAACTATTTAAAAACATTCAAAACATTCGTAGTCACAGCACTCTGCACATTAATCTTTGGATCCAATGACCTTATCAGCAATGCTTCACATATCACTCGTTCCCAATAATTATTAAAACTTCTCAACAAAATTATAAAATCAGAAATTCCTATTTCACTTTTACAGCCTCTCTTGTGCTCACTAATTTTGGTCAAACCCTTAATCGACAGTGCTCTAAAACTCGAGTACAGAAATGACGGGAAGTCTCTCCAATGTTTATGGCATTACAATTTGAAAAACCCTTTGTTTATAAAATGTATGTGGATGATATTTTTCTTGTATTATAAAACCAGAAACATGTAGAACCGTTTTTGCATTTTATGAACAGTTTACATAAAAACATTGTATTCACATGGGGAACGGAGAGAAAATCATCAATTGCGTTTTAGATTTGTTAATTCAACGCAAAGATAAATAGTATGAGACAGAGATTTATAGAAAACCAACTGATACTGGTCTTTATACTTCTCCAGAAAGCTTTTGTGAATTTAAGTATAAGAGAAATATGGTGAAAGGATTGATTTATCGTTCATGGTCTTTATCTTCTACTTTTGCTAATTCGGTAAAAAGTGTTGATAAATTGGTTGAGTTGTTGATAAAGAATGGATATTCTAAATCATTTTTATTGTTGATGATAAAAGAGACTGTTGATAAATTGATTAAAAATCCTAAGGATCCATGTTTTGGAAAGTCTGAGTGTAATTTGTCAAATGAGTGTGAATTGAGTGTTGATCTAAATAATAATAAAAATGGATATAAAAAAATTGAGCCTAAATATGTGGTAGTATTGCCATACTCTGAAGATTTTACAAATTATAAAAGGAAGTTAAGTAAACAGATCAATATTAGTGAGCACAATAGAGGCTGTAAAAGTGAAATAGGAATGTCTGATTTTATAATTTTGTTGAGAAGTTTTAATAATTATTGGGAATGCGTGATATGTGAAGCATTGCTGATAAGGTCATTGGATCCAAAGATTAATGTGCAAAGTGCTGTGACTACGAATGTTTTGAATGTTTTTAAATAGTTTACGTATGTTAAATCATGTTTGTTTTTTTAATATTATTAAAATAATTGAAAATTTTAAATTACATTAATTTTTTAAAAAAGTATAATATAAATGAAAATTTTAAATTAATCAAAAGTGATTTGAATATATACTATAAATATTTATTTATTACAAAATTAAATTAATAAAAAATAAGTTGTTTAAATTATATGTTAATTCATAATATTTTTAGTTGGTTTTGATTACCTGAAGATGATAGTTATGCTATCGAAATATATCGTACGAAAAGTGTTTTATTGGCGTTATCTTTTAATTAAATCGTTGCCAAATTTATTTAATTATTTATTTATAAATAATATTAATTTGATTATATTGAATAATATCAAAACAACTCTAAATTCTGAAATTCTAAATTTTGCATTTCATAAATTAAAACAAATCTAACGTGAAATGCTGAAAAAACTCTTTTAACATACCTTCATAAAATAAAAAAAAAATTTAAATAATTTTTAATGTTATTAAAGCTTTAAAGATAAACAAAAATTTAACCAAATAATTTTATTCTACAGATACATTTAAACACATTGGGGATTTATAATAATTATTATGTTTAAATATTATTAAACTTTAAATTTCAAAATATTTTAATTTTCTTAAAGCTTTTAAGATACAAAAACCATTTTGACTAAATATTATGTTTTACAAATGTATTTTAAAAAAATGAATTTGGCTTTTTATAAGTTTAAACAAATCGAAAGTGAAAAGTTTTAATTTTAAAATAAATTCGTCCAACATACATTCAAAAAATACAGAAAAATATTAAATAACTTTTAATTTTTTAACAAAATAAATTGTAGATTTATTATAATTATTAGTTTTAGATATTATTAAACTTTAAATATTAAAAAACTATTATTTTATTATTTTTATAACTACAATTTTGGGTAAATTCTATATTTTAAAAATATATTTTAACACATTTGGGATTTATAATAATTATTATTTTTAGATATTTAAAATGAAAATAAAATTTTCACATACAGTTGCAGGTTTAAACTTTCGAAAGTTTTCAAGAATTTTTAAGTGACTTTTAAGCCAGTTTTAATTAAGCACAAATATATATTTTTCAATTATATTCTTATTTTTGTCAGTTTAATATATAGAGAAAATGAATTAATGGTTTTAATCTAAATGGATTAATTCAAACAAATAACTACCAACCAATTTATTATTCATTTCTTAACCAGAGAAAATCAATATATATTTGTATATATATATATATATATATATATATATATATATATATATATATATATATATATATATATATATATATTCCAATTATTGTCAATGCACAATTAATAAAATTATGTAAACAAAAATTAATTAGATACATCCGAATAAACTGTTTATATTATTCGCATTGCTAATACAAATACAATTATTACATATTGATACAGAGGATATAAAATATGAAGAATTTATACAAATTATTTATTAATTAAAACCTTTGGCGAGTCAGCTATTTCGGGATTGATTGACGATTAGATCGCCAGTTTATGAGTTTCGTTTGGGTTGATTATATAGCGTTGATTGGCGAATATTGATGTATGAAAATCCATCGGATGTATCTGTTTTTCTGTATTTTATTGCACAATTATGAACGCGAGCAAAAGATAGCTGACAAAATTCTATAACCAGTCAAAACAAATACTTTTTTTTTGAATATTTTTAAATAGTTTTATTATGAAAAATTATGATAAATTGTTTTAATTTGCGTTTAGAAACTTTTAACTTTTAATATTATTTTTATTATAAAATAATTTAAATTTCTAAAATATTTTTTTTTTATTTTAAAAATATTTATTACGTTAGAGGAAAGAAATTTATATTTTATATTAATATAAAATTTTAAGAGTATTTAAATATTTATTAAAATTGTTAATTAAGTAATAATTTCTTTAAAACATAAATTAATCCAATATGTATTTTAGCTGATTTTTCTACTAGAAGATGACAGTTAAGCTGTAGAAATATATCGTATAACGAGTTTTTGAATAGTGCTTTCTTTTAATAAAACTGTCGCCAAGCTTAATTATAAATATATATAAATTAGGTGAATATAATTAACTAGCAGGTGCACCTTTCTTTAAAACACTTTTACAATTAATTACAAAATTATTTGAGAAATTTATTTAATTAATTTATGCAAATGTCACAAATTTGACAAAATACAATTTTACACTGTTAACCTGAATGGTTTTATAATAATATTTTATTTTATATTTAAATCAAATATAATCATTAAATCATTTTTTGTTAGCAACAAAATAGAAAATCTCTTATATAATTTATGTTAATTTTACATTGCTATAATTACTAAATATTTAATATATATTTGAATTAAATACTGATTATGTGACGGTTATTTAATTGCTTGATATCAAATTATTAATATTTAAAATATAACATTAACATAATCAGATTAAATTGAAACACTTTTCAATTAGTAATAAATACTATTAAATGAATTATTAGCATTATTGAAATTCAAGGTCACACTAATAAATGAAAAACATTTTGTATCAGTTAATCATTATGTACTTTATGAGCTGAAATAAATTTTCACAATATATTATATAAAAATAATACTTTTTCAAAAATAAAATAATAAAATAATAGAAAATTAAAGCAAAAAATTAATTAATTGATTTTGAATTAATGTTAATCAAATAATTAAAATTCAAAAAGAATTCTATTTATTTCTAATTGAAAAATCATGTTTAATGATGCAACGAAAATTCAATACGTAATTCTATCAGATAATTATTGAAAGTTGATATTTTATTTAAACCCAATAATTATAAAAATTAATGGATTTTTTTTGGAGAATTATTCTTGAAATTTTATATTCTTTCTTTTTTTAAACCAGATTTATTGTCTGTTCAATTGAGACATGAACAATTGAAAAAATATTTAACTAAAAATAAATATAAAATCTTTCGGTACAAGAATATGATAGAAGGAATTTGCAAAATAAAGATAAATAAAATGAGTGTTTTCGGAGAGACATTTATGTTGCTGAACGGCCAAGTATGGAAAATAATATCAACTATCTATAATTAAGTAAATAACGGATATCGTCAATTAGTATAGGGTATTTATTTAATCGTATATTAATATTATTTTGACACTATTGATATGACTATATTATTTAAATGTTTTAAGTATTCTTATTTAATATAAAATGAATAAATTAATTATAGAAGAAATGTTTTTTGATTTATTCATCAATTACTTAAAAGGAATTAATGAAACATTAAAATACATAATTGATCATTATTATTGAGTCATTCATTACGTAATCGGTTAAAACTACAAACTACTATTAAATAGTATAGTCAAAATATTATATCCTTTGATATTATCAGTTAGTTAATCAAATATTATTATCAATCACAAAACCTCAATTATGTCTAATTATAATTTAATAATATATTAATTCATTTAAAAAATTATTAATAATTAAGTAACTTTATTATCTAGAGATTACAGATGAAGTGAAAATTTTTTAAAATTACAACATTTCTGACATAGGATTTATTATAATACAATTATCACTTAATGACAAAGATTATTTATGTCTTTAGAACAGGTTATAATAGAAAATTTATAGACCAAATCCTGTGTAAGTTACGACGAAATTGCTCAAAGTTTAAGTAAGTCAGATCTACTTAAACTAAAACGTTTGATACAAATTGGAGTGATAATTAATTCCAAATAATAAAAAATCTTTATTTAATTTCTTAGTAGCAGTATAAATTAAAATGTCAAACATGTAAATAATAATTTAAGCCTTTGCTGCAAAGTATGTATTAAATGAATGAAAAAATTTTAACTAACCTAAAAAGTATTTTATTATAATTACAAACATATCATGTAATTTATTTTCATTCCGGATCGACATTTTTATCTGTTTTCCTTCTTGCAGGTAGTACACATAATAATTTTCTCCACTCTGCTTTTATTATCTTCCTCTCTTATTAAGTTTATGACTTTCCCATAAGTCCCATATTACCATTCCTACTTTTGCGTTATTTTTTATCGTGTTAATAAATAAATAACAACTATCAAAGTGTATTAAATGTTATATATTTAAACAATTGAATCGCTCCAATTAATAGGTTTTCTTTTATTACTTGAACTATAATTATTGACTATAATATAAACAAAAAGAACCTTTAACATAATAATAAATTAAATCGATAATTTATATTTTCTTCACAATTTAAATTTTTTAAAATTATTTGAATTTACAACCGAACAAGCACATTTGTTTAGCTGAGCAAGGAATACTTGTAATAGAAATAACAACAAATAAAATGTAACTATGTATAAAATATATAACATAATAATTAATTATGACTAGTTTTGTTTAGTCAATCAAGGGCTAAAATTAAATATTAATGTATCTTTTTTTCGAAACAAATTTACGTGAAAATAATTTTATCCCAAAAAAGCAAGAACCTGATATTTGCTTTCAAATATTTTTTTTGTTATTGTTTTTTTGTTAAGCAAAAATAATAATAGCAAAATAAGGTGATAATAATTTAAGTTATTATTTGGTAAACAGTCAAACCTTAATCTTAAATAATGTTCCTAACATTCTGACAGATTTCATTGTCCATACATTCCATTCACATTAACATACTAAATTTATTATTTTAAATTACAAATAATTTAAGATTTTTATATAATCCAATTAATATGTTATTTTGATAATACTATTTTAATAAAATTTTTCATAATTTATTTTTACAATTATAATTTAATTTTTTAAATATATACTAAATATTTGGGGAGCTATGAAATAGTATTAGGCAGTTATTTTATTTTCAAGACTTTTTATTGTAACAATAGAATTTTAAATAATAAACTTTACCTCATTCTTTGAAAAACAGATTTAAATTTTATTTAATTTCTTTTCTTTCACGTTTTACATAAATAAATTTAAGAAAAAAACAAATTAAAACTTCGTGGGGAAAAGTAAATAAACAAATTATAAGCAAATATTGACATAATAAACATTATTCTGATGCTTGAAGCAACTTTTATTAATCTCTCTGCAATGGAAATAAAAAGATTACCTTAAAAGCATTATATAATTTAACTATTTTCAAATAGTTATCAAAATGAATTTTTTCATTTAAATAAAATTATATGATTAAAAATAAAAAATATTTAGAAGAATTTTAAATAACAATAATTCAAATGAAAAATCATAGATCCCAAATAGTCTAGTTTTAGTTAACACATAATATTGTTTTAAACATCAGATAAGTGAATAACAAAATAAGCCCTTGCAGCGAAGTAATAATTATATTGTTGAAAAACGTTTCGATTAATAATAATAATAATAATAATAATAATAATAATAATAATAATAATAATAATAATAATAATAATAATAATAATAATAATAATAATAATAATAATAATAATAATAATAATAATAATAATAATAATAATAATAATAATAATAATAATAATAATATAAAACGGTATATATGCTTAAAATGTCAGTTTCAGAAAGCATTTTTGTAAAATATATTAATTTCAGATCTTTTAATTGCATGCAAATTATTCTCATTATAGTGTCAATAATTGGCAATTTTTTTTCCGAAATTATAATCATAAATAATATGCAAATCATAATTAATTCTTTCAAAAATCAAAACAAATATCATCATTATACACAAATGCTTTCAGCGACGATTGACTAATATATATAATATAATCATTAAAACAAAAATAAATAAATAGAAATAAAATTCGAATTTTATATGAATGAAAGTAGAATTTTTGCCATTGTGTTTTCAAGATTTTCTATGAATGAAACGAAAACAATTACAATTTTTACAATAAATTATTGTATTCTTTTCAGACATTTGCAGTCTAATTATAGGTAATAGAGATGATTCCAAGTGATTTAAATTGTATTTACTTTTTGCAAATAATCTATTTTTATCAATTGTGAAAATATAAAATGTAAAATTAGAAAGTTTTCAATATTTTTGTTGTTTATTTTATTTATTTGGTTTTTTGCTGATCGTCTCTCTCTCTCTCTCTCTCTCTCGTGTCAATCCAAAACGGAAAACCCAATTAATTATAATGTTGATGAATTATAAAGGACATTTGAATTACAAATTTAATTTATAACATGTTTTATTCATATTGATATTCATTTCCAGAAGGAAATAGATCTCAGATTGATGAATCGAAAATAATTTTAACAAAAATAAATTAACTAATTTGTAAAATTAAAAATTATTATATCAAAAAATACATTTGTCAATTTGTTTATGTTTTCTCTTCACTTATTATTATTATTATTATTATTATTATTATTATTATTATTATTATTATTATTATTATTATTATTATTATTATTATTATTATTATTATTATTATTATTATTATTATTATTTCTTTCAAAATAATTTGTTTGATTTTTTATAAGAAAAATATTTAATTAAAAGTTTGAAAATAAATAATTAAAATATTAAGCTTAATGTTTACCAACCTGATGCTAATAGTGAGAGAAACAAGGAGACCCTGAAAAAAAGACTTTGTTAAAAAATATTTTCTTTTATTCTTTTTAAAAAGTAGAATAAACTTTTATTACAAAACCTCATGTCAGAATCAAAAGGGGTTGTCTAATGCCTGAATTTTCGGTCTTTGAAGAGTTATTTAATTTCTTTAAATGTCAAACTGAATTTGACTGCCATAAGATGTGTTCAATTGCTTTAAATTTTAACACTTTTATTAGACATTATAGGTAAAAAGGTTATAAAATATTTTCTGTCAACTGGTTTTTCTGGATCTTTGGAGTCAATATGAATTATCGTATCTGAGGATAACTGCTAAAAGTCAGTAGATGTCATGCCTGACCTAAAACCTTTAAATGAGTCTGTCAAAAACAACTTATATTCTTAAAAAATTCTTTTGATTTAGCTGTCAAAATAGAAACGTTTCTGTATTTCTGTAAAGTAAATGAATTTTATTGAGCATCATATATATATTCTTTGCACCTTTTGCTGTTAGTAGTTAAGCTTGTACTCATCAGGTATCAACTAAGAGTTGATAAGGAATAATACATAATTTGGTTACATGAAATCGAGTTCAGTTTTATAAGTTCAAAGAAATTTAGTTTAGATTTTTAGAGAATTTTAAAAATGCCAAACTTACAACAAAACATTGTAACACTATGCTTTTTAAGACAGAACACCTGAACACTGACAAAAAAGAAATACACTGTGAAATCCAATCTCACTATACTTCTATAATCATTGTTCCTTATTTAAAAGCTCAAAGTATATTTAAAAACAGAAAAAAGCCATTAATTATAAACACATAAGCAAATAATTATATTGGTAACTTATCAAATACAGTAAAGCCCCGCTTTACGCGAGGTATACGTGCCATAAAAGTAGAGCGTTATATGAAACAACGTTAAGTGGGGTGTTATTTTGCTACTTACAATAACGATAACAAATATTTGAAAATAAAATACTTTTGTGTACTACAACAGGTAAGAAGCTATGCAGGCAAATTCGGATTTCATGGAAGGTCAACGCTGAGTGCACCATTCAAATAAAACCGTGTTAAACCGAAACACCGCTAAGCGGAGTCTCACTGTCTATTATGGCATGTGGCACACTAAATGACTAAAAAGTTGTATGTAATGCAATTTTATTGCCTTTTGATTTTTCTCTCTTCACTTCTTTCAACAAATAAGTGTTGCATAATAATTATAACGTCAAATATTCGATTATTTATTTTTAAAATTATGAATATTTAAACCCCTTTAATTACTTTGATAAATTCACCGTATTCAACAGAAAGAAAATATCTATAGTAAAATATTATAATAAAGATCAGAAAAGAAAGTTTATGAAACAAAATTAAATTTAGTAATTTCTATAGATTTTTATAAATAATTGCAACTTTTATTGAGCATTATAATATTGTATAGTTTGTTTTCGGATATGTTGTCTTTGCATCAACTAGATTTAGTAATTTATAAGTTGCTAAATCTCTCCAAACACTTTTTATTAAACATTTCGGCTGGACATCAAATAACTGTTAAACCGCTGCTATATGAAATTGTGCTTAAGACTATATTGCTGGGGTTCTTAGTTTTCGTGAAATATTAATAACAATTATAAGTTCTCGATATTCTCAATATTTATTGTCTATTAATATTACAATCAATTTGATTTTTTGTTACACAACTACACAAAAGATTCACCACTCAAGAATCGATACCGAGGATTTATTATGTCACACAGTGAATAATAGCACAATCAATAACTGCCCAGCTGATTCCTCAATTAAACTCCTTACCATTTCTTTATTTGAAAATTCGCCGTTTCCATTCATTTATAGCATCTCTGACAACTGTCACGATATTCAAAATTTGTACTTTTTCTATTTCTCTACTGCCCTAATAATCGATTTATATTCTGTAGCAAACTCTTAAATTCCATTCCCAAACTGTTTTAGTTTTGTCCTTTTGTATTTGAAATTATTAATTAAGAATGACCTATTAGTATTTCTTTGTTTGTTTAAATTGATTGGCCATTTTTTTCTCAATTTTCATTTCTTGTTCTCAATCCTTCTTGTCAGAGTTCCGAAACAATTTACTCGTTGATTTAAACGCCCACCAGTTATTTTATTTAATATTTATTTTTTTTATTATTTAGGTATCCTAAATAATATCTTAATATTGTTTTCCTTTGATACACATTCTCATTGCTAGATTTATTTGTCTGATGATTTACCAAGATTAAGTGGAGTTGCGACATAAAATATTTAATAAAATTTATTTCATATCTCTACAATTTTAAATGTATTTTTTGTTAAATAGAAAAAGAAATAAATGAAAAAAATCACTGCATATTTTTTCTACATTGGTAATATCAAAAACATTGATATATACTTTGTTTAAATCCTAGTTGGCATTTTTTATGTATTTAACTTTTTTTAATTATCCTTAATAAAATAGAATATTTTAAATTTAAATTTGTAAATAACAATTTTAAATTTTATAAATGATAGAAATATTTTGCACTTTTTCGGATCAATTTATTCATAAAAATTCTTTTTCCACTTCAATCTAGATTCCTCAGCTAAGTTAAGAGAAATATTAATTATATTGTCTTTATATGATTGGAATATGGTTGAAACTTGTCACCTCATTCAAACGAATAAATAAATTTCAAACAAATTTATTTTGTTTATATTTATCTAATTATTGTGAAAGAAATTATCAGAGATCTCAAACTGATAGTTTCATCAAATTTGCTATGTAATGCATTCATCATTACGATTTACCTATTAAGGGAAATTGGATCAAAATTGAAGCATGGAATAATGAGTTGTCAAGAATTGTCAGATAAATTGAGAAATTGTCTAAGTAAAAAAATTCATTTTTCTAAAAAACAGATAGTTATAATCTCGACACGGATCTGCCAAAAGCTAAATAACTATAATGAATATATAAAGTGAATATATATTTATAAATAAATAATTAAATAAATTTGGCAACGATTTAATTAAACGATAACGCCAATAAAAAACCTTTCGTACGATATATTTCGATAGCACAGCTATCATCTTCAGGTACTCAAAACCAACTAAAAATATTATGAATTAAGATTTAATTTAAACAAATTATTTTTTATTAATTTAATTTTTTAATAAATAAATATTTTTAAAAATATATTTTAAATTAATTTTAAATTTTAAATTTTTTACTTATATTCTAATTTTTTAAAAATTAATGTAATTTAAAATTTTCAATTATTTTAATAATATTAAAAAAACAAACATGATTTAATATTATTAATATTATTAATATTATTTTTTAATATTATTAAAATAATTGAAAATTTTAAATTACATTAATTTTTAAAAATTAGAATATAAGTAAAAAATTTAAAATTTAAAATTAATTTAAAATATATTTTTAAAAATATTTATTTATTAAAAAATTAAATTAATAAAAAATAATTTGTTTAAATTAAATGTTAATTCATAATATTTTTAGTTGGTTTTGAGTACCTGGAGATGATAGCTGTGCTATCGAAATATATCGTACGAAAGGTTTTTTATTGGCGTTATCGTTTAATATATTTATAACTTCTTTATAATTTTAAACAGTTTTGCCCGAACCCGGTTCCGATGCAACCTACTTTCTTTTTACATACATTTGTGATACTTTTCTTTACCACGATGTATAATAAATATAATAAAAGATAAAATGTCAATTTTAGAAGGGTTTTGTGAAGGTTTATGTGTCAATTAAGTGGTTGTTCATACTTAAAACAATGCATGTTGATCAGGGCCAGTTATTTTTCATTTGAAGGATGATGTCTGTGAATCCCTCCTCACTATAATAATTTTAAAATTAGCATTATTTGGTAAATGTAAATCAGCAAGGAAAGAAAGAATTTTGTTTTGTAGAGTTTTCGTAGAAATTGTCAACAAGAAATATTTTTAGCCTTGAAATTAAAACAACCAGAAGATAGATGCTAAGACACTGAGGGAAATAAGTCCTTTCCGACGGGAATAAGTCCTTTGTTTGGTTACACTGCAAAATACCATATTTCCTTTGATTGTTTTGTTTTTTTATATTCATTATTATTTTTAAAAATTTCAAACTTTTTTGTTACTGAAAATTCAATGTAAATAAAATAATTAATTATTATTATATATATAATGCTTACCAAATATTATTACCATAAAGTACTGTGTACACTCATTATTGGATTATAAGTGGTTTTATAAATGAGAAAAAAATTGGGAGATTCTAAAATAATAATATAATGAAAACAATTTTTAATAACTTTAATAATTTTTACTTTTTCTATACAAAATAAGAATAGTAAAAAATTTAAAAAATAAATTATTAATCCTTCAAGGTGCAAGTAATTATTTTTCAATAAAAAATAACAATTTCAATCCAATGAAAATTATATTAAAAGTTTAATAGAAATATTTAAAATAATTCTTTATTTTCATATTTATTTGTTTTACTAAATATCTGGGATAATGATCCTAAATATAACAAGATATCATAAAGAAATTAACATGAGAAAATTATAAAATCACTGTAAAAGCTAAGTTAAGAAAAATATCAAAAGAATATAGTTAGAAAAATATTTATATTGTATGTGTAAAAAAAACAAATATATTCGTATTAAGTATAGATTACCATTTCAATGACAAGTGAAGAATTATAAATCAAACTCATCTCGACCTTCAAGAAAAAATGGTCAACACTTTTAAATCGTTTAAGATAATAGCAATTCAAATGATAAAAAGAAAATGGTGTAAGCAGATTATTTTTTTCATATCAACAACGTTTTTGATAATTAACATTATTTAATTATGTAAATAATGTACGTAAAAACAGCAATAGCAAAAATGAATCGTCAAATACTAATTAAAATTAAATAATCTATTAAAAGGTTCTTAAAAAGGAGATTTAATTTAAAAGTTTTGCAAGCAGATAAAAAAATAATAAGATTAAAAATAGTTTTTTTTAAAAATTACTCGATTTTTACCGAAGGATATATCTTAAAATTTTCTGTATTTTTCAAATCACCAAAGGTTTAGAATTAATGTTCAGGGAATAATTAAACGTTCGGCGGCTTGAAAATATTCTATCATTCTTCCCTATCTACGTAATTAAATAAGTGAAATAGGAAATAATTTACTTTTCAATGGTTTTTTTCAATAGATCTTATCATGACAACTCATTAACTTATTTACTCATCCCAATTCATTCAATTTATATAAACTTATCTTCAACATTATTCAGTAAATGCTTTTAGAAATTCTTTTGAGGATAAATTAATTTGAATCTGTTATTATTATTATTATTATTATTATTATTATTATTATTATTATTATTATTATTATTATTATTATTATTATTATTATTATTATTATTATTATTATTATTATTATTATTATTATTATTATTATTATTATTATTATTATTATTATTATTATTATTATTATTATTATTATTATTATTATTATTATTATTATTATTATTATTATTATTATTATTATTATTATTATTATTATTATTATTATTATTATTATTATTATATTATTATTATTATTATTATTATTATTATTATTATTATTATTATTATTATTATTATTATTATTATTATTATTATTATTATTATTATTATTATTATTATTATTATTATTATTATTATTATTATTATTATTATTATTATTATTATTATTATTATTCAAAGAACATTTAAAATAAAAGAAATTATTCGTTCAAATATATAGTAAGTGTTCTATTTATAGTTTTTTAGTTAACACAGTAAAAGTTTGATTTAGTATTTTTAATTTATTATAATAAGTGTTTAAATTTTTTTAACAATTTGCAATCCATCTGCGAAAAATTATTTATTTCTTTGAAGTTTTATGTTAGACAATAAATATTTTAATGATTTATTTTCTCTGTGGCGAAAAATTCCTTGGAATAAAATTAAATAATTTTTATTTATTTATTTTTTTAAGATTTTATGTCTTATTTGTATTTATTGAACCCACCAGTTCATTGTATACATATGAAAATAAAGAATTATCAAATTGTAATATTTATTTCAACATTATTAATATGTTAAATGGTTAAAATTAAATGTCTGAAGATTCATCAATTTACAATTTTCCAATGTAACTTGTGATTATTTCCCATTTTGTGGAGCTCTAGGACCCAAGTTGATGACAATTTGACTTTTCTTTAGGGCAATTTAAAAAATAATGGATTTTAAAAATTTGATAAATCATATTTTTTCTCAAGTATATACGTCATATTTTAGATATATTATGATATAAACAATTTCTTAACACTGAAGATACAGCTCTAACCAAGATCTATGTATTGTACTTACATCTTCTAAATGCAATCTTCATAACATTGACAATATATTACACTCCTTAACAATCTCAAGTTTCTAAGGAATTGTATAACCGCTGTGTTGTCCGCAAGATTATTTATTGTTTCAATGTTCATATTCTGTAATAGGGTTAAAATGAAAATTTATAGGGAATATACATCTTTTTCCCCAAAGGGGAATAATGTACAAGCTCCTAATACATATATATCCATAAATAGATAGAAAGTTTTTAAACTTTTAAATTTAATTGAATTGGCAAAGAAACCAGAACTAGGTCGATTACAATGATAAGCGACCAAAAACAGATAATAGCAAAAATTTTAAAAAACAACCTCTTTTTTGAAAAATCTAAAGATATGAATTTAAATCAAATGTTTTTAATGGTTTTTGGGTGACATTATTATGCAATATGAAAATTCTTAAATTGAAATTAAACTGTATTTTGTTGTTTCCGCCAACTAAATGTGCATTATCAATAATTTCAAAAAATATTATTTTTTAATGAAAATGCAGCTGTTAATTTAAAAAAATAATTAGATAAAAATGAAAATGATAAATAAATATTATTTTGCTACTGTTTGCTATATTTAAATTGAAACGCCGGAACATGGAGGGAAGAACTCATAAACCATATACAACTTAAATTATTTTTAGATTTGCAATTATGGTAGTATAATTCACGAAGTATTTTAATCCATTCCAATCCTTTTAAGATTGTATATGTCATTTTGGGGTTGTTTTTTTAAAAGTTTTTGCTATATTCTGTTTTTGGTCGCTTTTCATTGGATTCCTCCCAGAACTATTTGACGCCCCATGTAAATTGGCGTCCTAGGCAGCTGACAACGTCGCCTATGCCTAAAGCTGGGCCTGTCTTTACCTTATAATTTTGATGTTTTACAAACATTTTTACAAACTGGGGCAATTTGACTTTAAAACTCTATTGTTGAGGACTTAGAGGAAAACATGATGACAAGCATTGCCTTAGTGTATTGTTGTATTCTCGTAATATTTACTTCTATTTTAAGATCGTCTGACAAATGGATATAAATTGAGCCTAAATAGACATAAAATAGCACATTAAATGATAAATTAAAAGCCTGTGTGTGTGTGTGACATTTCCAAAATTTACATTAGATAATTTTATTCCACCCGAAAGTAAAAGTAAATATTTATTCATTATTTTTAAACCTCAGGGGCTAAATAAAAAAATTAAATATTAAATGACGCCAGCAAAATTCAGAAAAACATACACTTTTAAAATAATAATAAAACGGTTTCCTCAGTCAAACCACCTAAAAATTATAACCTAAGGAAAATTTGCAAATTCGTTAACTGATATTGTAATACAATTTAGAGCATGCAAAATTAAATAACCTAGTTAAGGTAACAGCAAAATAAAGATACAAAATTATTGTAAAATTGTAGTAACGATAAATTTTTTATGTCTATATATAATTGTTATTATTTAATAAAAACATTATCAAATCAGTGTTTGTTTTCTTATTTATATAAGACATAAAGTTGAGTAAATAGCCAAAAATCATTATAAATATTAATAATAACCATAAAATTAAATAAATTGTGAGCTTAAAATTTTCCAAAATATTTTGTTGAGATATAAATAATTTTGTTTTAATAATAAAATAAGCATTGTTTAAACTTATTATTTCTTAAAAATATATTATATAATGTATTTAATGAGGGTCGAGTGTGTGTAATATATATTTTGCAGTAACAGTACATTTTGCAAAAGATTATATGTTTTATATTCAAAATGATTAAAAAGAATTAAAATTATCACTACAAAATATCACATTCATTATAAGTTTGTCACTTTTTCAATTATTCCAAACCTCAAAATTAAAGGTTCCTAATTTGTGGGACGGAAGAAATCAAACGCACTTACTAACTGTGAGACCTATGCTCTTTACCTTTGACTTCAACACATTGCACTAATCAACAAATGTAATAAAATAAGAAACGGATTGAGATGCATGTGCAAAAAAAGTTTGAAATCTCTTTTGAAGTAGGACTCTTTTAAAACAGCAGCCTTGTTTCAAAAGTATTATTCCGAATCAACAACAACAAAGTAGCTATTAAAAACTTAGGTATTGTTTTGTATGTACATGAAAATTTATTTTTATGTTTTTTAAGAACGATCTTGAAATAGATATAGTTTCTTTATTAAAGAAATAAAACCACATTTTTCCAAGGGGGTGCCAATCACTAAAAGAATTAAGTACGACTGGTCTAGAATATTGGTGATAATATAATTTTATCTAAAGAAATAAAATTGCATTTGGAATGACTACAAAAATTAATAATTGCAATGTTATTTATTAAGAATATTATCTTTTCCAGTTTATTTTTGTTATTACTTTTATTATAATCTCGGACAACAAGAGTTTTGTGGCGTACCATGAAAATGTCTGCGAGTTTTATTTTGAGAAATTTTTTTTGCATTTTTAATTTGTTTTACAAATAATTAAAATAATTTTAAAAACATTTTGATTAATTTAATTGTTGTTGATATTTAAATGTAAAATATTTCTTCATGAAAATTTCAACTTGATCACGAAGTCTGTGTCGTTGAAATAATTCTTTGAATTCTTTGTTTATAATTGTCACTAATTATGGAAAAACACAGGTGAATACTGTTTTTAAACATTTGTAAAAAGAGAAACTTAGTCGATTCTTTAAACTTTTGAAGGAACTATTTTTTCCTATTTTCGTTAGATTGACTATTTTTGTTAAACAATAATAAAATATTTCTTGCGTCATTTAATAACTTCTTGAGATATATTCACTAAAGAATAATTAAACATTTTAAACAAGTTTAGAAAGACTTAAAATTTTCTTTAAGAGTTTGCTCTATATTTATTTTCAATATTTTCCTTTTATAACAATTTTAATGATCAAGAAATTACAAAAAAGAAATTACATTATATATATTGCTTTAATAATTATAATAATCATTGCTATCAGTAGTATTAAAATGTTTGTTAGTGTAATAATTTTAGGTTAAACGGAGAGTCAGAGGTTTGTTAAAATTGTGATGAAAAATAAGATAAACCATCAAATAAATGTCTTTATAATATTTCGATGTCTATAGAAATAGTAAAGATGACAAGTATGTATTAAAAGTAAAAAATGTAGACAAATAAAACAATTAATATTCAATAACCTGAATAAAATGAATCACCAATGCTCCAAAAGTAAATCTTCTGTTATTTATATATTTAAATAAATTACTTATATTATAATAATTAACTTCTTTTTTTAAAAATAATATTTGAATAAATTCACCATTAAACCAGCGTAAGAGAATATTTTTTCAACTATTTTTATAATTCTCAGGAAATCTTTTGGCTTTTAGTGAAATAATCTTGAACTAAATGTAAAAATTTTATATTTTTAATTATAACTTTTAATATTATTATTATTATTATTATTATTATTATTATTATTATTATTATTATTATTATTATTATTATTATTATTATTGTTATTATTATTATTATTATTATTATTATTATTATTATTATTATTATCATTATTATTATTATTAGTTTTCGTATTAGTATTATTATTATTATTATTATTATTATTATTATTATTATTATTATTATTATTATTATTATCATCATTATTATTGTTATTATTATTATTATTATTATTATTATTATTATTATTATTATATTATTATTATTATTATTTAAAAATATATGTCATTAATGTTAACTATTAAAATAATATATATTAAAAATTTTAAAAAAATGAATTCTTATATTAAATTTTGTAAGTAAAAGATTTATCAAAAATATAAAAATATTCATAATTAGTTTGTTTGATTATCAAGACTTTGAATACAATTACTTACATTTTGTTTTGGAATAATTTATTGCTTTCGTTTTAAGGCATCATTAGCAATATAGAATTCAATTAAATATAAACTAAGTTGCTTTTGTGAGAAACCTATAAAGTATTTTATATTGAAAATGAGTTTACTAGCATTATTATTATTATTATTATTATTATTATTATTATTATTATTATTATTATTATTATTATTATTATTATTATTATTATTATTATTATTATTATTATTATTATTATTATTATTATTATTATTATTATTATTATTATTATTATTATTATTAATATTATTATTTAAAAATATATGTCATTAATGGTAACTATTAAAATAATATATATTAAAAATTAATAAAAAAATAAATTCTTATATTAAATTTCGTAAAAGATTTATCAAAAACTAAAAATATTCATAATTAGTTTGTTTGAATATCAAGACTTTGAATACAATTACTTACAGTTTGTTTTGGAATAATTTATTGCTTTCGTTTTAAGGCATCATTAGCAATATAGAATTCACTTAAATATAAACTAAGTTGCTTTTGTGAGAAACCTATAAAGTATTTTATATTGAAAAGGAGTTTACTAGCATTATTATTATTATTATTATTATTATTATTATTATTATTATTATTATTATTATTATTATTATTATTATTATTATTATTATTATTATTATTATTATTATTATTATTATTATTATTATTATTATTATTATTATTATTATTATTATTATTATTATTATTATTATTATTATTATTATTATTATTATTATTATTATTATTATTATTATTATTATTATTATTATTATTATTATTATTATTATTATTATTATTATTATTATTATTATTATTAAAATTTTCCATTATCAAATAATCTTCTCTTTTTTTGGAACTATTATATACAATGAGAAATGCAGAAATAGCTTCTGATTTTCATTAAAATTAACTTTTTTGCTTTTTGTTTATTATTATTATTATTTTATATTATTTCGAGACCCTTACGAACTAATTAGTAAAAGACTGTGTGAATGACATTTCAAATAATACTTTCCATTATTGCTTAAAGTTTGCACCATATATAAAAATATATACGAATTAGCCCACATGCTTCATAAATATGCCAGTAAATATATTTATTTTAATAATTATTATTTAATAATAATAATTACCAGTAGATTAAATTTTTAAATTAAATTAATTATTAATTTAATGAAGTCTTCTTTAATTAAATTTTGTCAGATTTTTAATAAATTATTCTCTGTTTTGTTTGAACTTCTTTATATTTTCTTTGTCGTGATTATTTTGAAATAGCTAATTGTTGCTACTGTCTTGTACAATTTAAACAAACGACTCAGTTAAATGAAAGAAATTTATAATTCACATTTCTAGTTTTGTTTTAATTTGGACATTTAATTAATGGTCAAATAGAATCATTTTTTTCTGAATATTTGTTGTAGAAATCTTTTTTTCTATTTTGATTATTTCAATTAGTTGCGAGATGTATTGAAATATGAGCGAACATATATTTCCGTTCGTCGTACATATCGAAATGAAATGTAACGCATGATTTGTTAATTTGTGGACTCTAGCATTCTTTATAAGGATTCTCCGCCTACTAGAAAATTATTAAATAATTTATTTTGAAAAATAAACATTCCTTATTTTTTCATGTTGCTAAAACGTTAACTTGAATCTGTTGTAAAATTTCATTATAATTTAATATTTGTAAATATTAGTAACATATTTTATTTTTTCACCGTAGAAATTTATCGAATTATTTTGTATACCGATTTAAATTTAAATTTTTACTTAACATAATTTTTCACCAGAAACTTTTGTAATCTTTCTTTTATTTTGTTTTTGTATATTTTAAATTAATATTTATAAAAAGGATAAAATAAAAGGTAGAAAATGAAAAACAAAAAATATTGTGATTCAAAGCGAGCTGATATATAAAAAAATGTATACATTTTTATTCAATAAGATTAATTTTCCAGAATTTCCTTAGTTGTTGAGCTCTCTCAAATATTAGTGTAAATATCACGAACAATATAGTCAATATGATATTTATTTCAAATGAAAATATACCGTTGTCCTCATTAATAAAACTACGCGACGAATTTTTCAATAATAATAGTTACTTCTTTATATGTTTAATTTAATTTAATTTTATATATTATTAAATTATGTACTATTTTCATCAAAATTCCAATTATGAAAGAATATATTTTATAATTATGAGAGAATTATTATATTAGAATGGGAAACATCACAATAATAATAATAATATTAATAATAATAATAATAATAATAATAATAATAATAATAATAATAATAATTATAATAATAATATTAATCATGATAATGATAATGATCTAATAATATTAATAAAAATAACAATAATATTATTTCATAACAATAATATAACTGGCATAAATTACAAGAGAACGTCAATTATCATTTTGGTCTCTGAGGAAATTAGAAATTTATTCAAAAGGTCGTTTTTATGGGATGTCTGTAAATAAAATTTATTAGATTATCGATTGTTGCTGCCATTGGATTGTAGATTTCATTGATATTTCTCATTTTTTCTATCAAAAAAATTATTCCAACAAATATGATAATACCTTTTTATTAAAGATTATATCTTTAATTTGTAAAACTTATTTCAATGCATTTTTCTTGTTTTCTTCTTATTTAACTTACAAATATCTTTGTCAGTTGGTTTTTTGAAGCGATTGTTGTTAACATTTCCATTTTTTTGTTTTCATCTTAACCTATTGCAAGACAATTATAACTCTTTTGATTTAATATACTGGACGCAGTGCAAAACTTTGTAATGCGTTTTGAGATGTGTTTTGAAATATTGAAATTTCATTATTTCTGGCAGTTCATTTAAACAAAATTAAAAAATTACCTTCATTTAAACAAATACCAAAATTAATTCACGTCATTTAAACAAAATTTAAAAAACCTTTCAAGCCAAATATTACAATACTTTTAAATTTGAATTTTTAAATGTAAATATTATTTAGTAGAATGTTTGGTTAAAAAAGTATGAGCGGTTAAAAAAGTAATTAAAAGTTTCATTTAGAATTTATATGATAATTAAATATCAATTTTAAATTATAAAAAGGTATTTGCGAAACTCTACACCAAAATGGAAGGGGTTCATTTGTTCTTGCAAAATATCTACATTTGTTATGAAGTTATATAGAAGGTATCATCATACAATATTGGAAATATCGGAGAACAAAATGTTTTCAGAAACTGTAGTGGATACACTATTATCATATTTAGTTATATTTAAATTATATAAAAATTAAATTTTTAAAATTATCTAAATATTTTAAATGTATCGGTAACAATATAATTCAAATTAAAATAATAAAATCAAAAATTATTATATTAAAATTCGGTTGTTTAAATAATTCATTTTTTTATAAATTTCTTTATCCAATTGTCAGTATGTACAAATGGAAAATCCAAGTTAATCATGTCAAACAAAATTACTTTATTTTTTGACCTAAATTAATTGAAAAGAGAGGTCAATAAATTTCTAACAATCAAGCTGAAAAAAATTGATTTATGGGAAAAAGTTCAAAAAAATGTGGAAGTTAAAACGTTATGATATTCATAGTTTAAAATTATAATTATATTATATAATAATTATATTTTTTATTATTTGAAAAAGGCATTGTTACACACAACACTTGTTTAAATAATCCAAACTGGAACATTCAATTTTCATACTATTAGTGATACTTCCAATTACACAATCTAAAAAAGAGAGTATTTTCAGTTTAAGCGATATTGTTAATACAGATCACATACATACCTACTTCATTTTATTGCACACAAACATTCTTGCATTATTCCTCATACAGGATGGTCATAGTGACCTTTTTATATAATTAGTTTAAATAATAATTATTACATCACCTTAAAGTAATATATAATTTGGCGATTTATTTCTGTTATTATATTGATTGATTGTCATAAAAAAATAAAAATAAATCCACATCTGGATACTTTTCATTGAATTTGGAATGTTGTCCACGGGGGTCTCTCTTAATATTACTAGGTTTATAGTTTTGCATTTGTAAATTATAATTTGAACTTAATGGATTCCCATTAACCTCGATAAATACACATTTTATTGAAATTTCTATTTTCCTCAGCTATTTTTCTTTTTTCCACTTGTTTTAAGGTTTTTCAGAAAACTAATAATATATATATATATATATATATATATATATATATATATATATATATATATACATATATATAATTGAAGCACTATAAACAATAATATATTGTAAAGAACTCACTAACATAACATTATAGAATAATTAAAAAATATTTTACTTCTAGTAATTAGGGAAAAATAAAATAAAAAAATAACTGATAATTTAATTATTATTTTATTTTTAACTAATCAAACAAGTAAATAAATTTATGTTTTAATGGATAAAAGAGCAAAGTTGATCAGTTGAATGGGAAATTTAATTTTTCATCGATTGGATGATAAAAAAATATTTTGGAAAATATGGAAATTATTGAAATTATTGAAATTATTGACATTTAGATAATGTTGCAAAAATTGCCCAAAAATTATTTCTGACATAATAATTGTCCCAAAATTGATAAGGAAGAAAATTCGGCAATATATAAAGTGGACATTTTGGTAGGTCTTTATTGTATTGCATTAATTAAAAAGTTTAAAAAATTATAATTATATTAATCAGAGATAATTAATAATTTTTTTTCATTAACAGAAAATCAAATGAAAATATGAAATTTATTTTAATAAATTATTTTTATTAAAAAAAAGTTTTTTTTTTCATTTAACTGCCACGAATGATATTTGAACGGAAAGGATCGCCTTGCAACTTCAACCTTTTGGTTATAAATTTATGCAATTTAATAATAAATAAAATATCTCCATGTGAAGGTATCTTGAAACTCATAAAGAAAACAAAAATTTCAAAAAGATAATTTCCGGTTTACTTTTTTTAATTACTTAATCTTTATTTACACTTCCGACTATTTGCACTGGATTGTGAATTGGACATCTAAATATTAATACTATCTCATTTATTAGAATGAAAACTAACATATTCTTAAATTTAATTAATTTATCATTGATTTTTTGACTTTTACACTGTTGACTATGGAATTTAGTTTTAAAAATCTATTTCTGAATGCATAATTAAAACGAACCAAAATCGAGTACCAGCTGGGCTTGTCTAGAATAAACTTTAAGAAATATCAAAACAAAATGTAATTCAGTTGACAGTTTGACAATGTTGCTCTAGTTAAAAGTATCCACAATGAAAATAATAATTGAAGAAATAGTAATTTACAGAAGCAGCAGTCAAACAAATCCAAGAAGTACTATGAGGATTTTCAGTCTTACTATTTATTTGTTTTAATATACGTATTAATATATGATTACTGCGTCGTATCAAGAAAAGATTAGGTATAACATTAACCTTCAACAGTTCAACTAATCTTTCCTTAATTTAACCAGAATTTTGTGAGTTCCCAATCCCTTCCTCGAATTTTTCTTGTTTTAATATTCTCAAAATTTTTCTGATATATCTTTCTGTTTCATGTTGGCTATGTTTACATCCAAAGACAATTTCACTATTTTATAATTATTTGTTTAATATTTAATTTATGATGCTATCAATAAATAATAATTTTCAACAATATCTCACTTAATTTAAATTAAAATAAATTTTAATAATAATAATAATTATAATAACAAAAATAATAATAAAAGCACTAATGTAAATGTAAAAGATGTTTTATCATTCTTTCTTTTTATTTGATTATTGATCTATAGTCTAAAAGAGTAAAGATAAACAAAATCCTAGTTTAGATTTAAATATATATATATATATATATATATATATATATATATATATAATATTAAAATTTCGATTTTTGTCTTTTTGAAATATTATCAATAAAACAAAAATAATGCAAAAAATATTGAAACATAATTGATAAATTTAATTTTGTTAAAAGAGATTGAAAAATCAATTTCAAATAACTATGATTTAATTGGTAATTTATTTGATTAATCAGCATCCTCATATGAAACTTACATATGAAATGAAGTTGACAAATCGGCAGAGAAAATTCCCAAATACCCAACTCTTGAGCAGATAATGTAAAATGGTAATCGGGACGGTTAGCAGCAGAAAGCTCAGATCTGTCAATGCGAGTCCAATGCAGAATATTTCATAGACAACGTGCTGTTTATTTCGGTAAAACACGGCGATGACAAAAGAATTACCCACGATACCAATCAAACAGATCATTGACCACAAAGTGATCCAAATAGAGGTTTGCGAAACGAACTTTTTCTTGTTGTACTCATTTTGAATCATTTTTATCAGTTCTAGGGAATATTCAGAATTGTCTTTTACAAGATAGTGAATAATGATTTGGTAGAGATACTCAAATGTTGTTTGATTAACTTTTCCCGATCGGAAGAGATTCATGTTCTTGAAAAATTCAATTTGTTCAAAGGAATAGTTTCCAAGATTCATATTTATTGCGTTTGTAATATTTGTGCAAAATCAATTTGTAAAAAAAACCCGCTTAAATATTCCCTCAACAGTATTTTCATTCGCATGGACACAATCAACCAATCATACAATATTAAATTAAAATTTTGTTTTAATTGATTCACATTTTAATTTTATGAAATTCTTGTTATTATACTTATTGTAGAGAAAATTATAATTTTTTGCAAGTAATGAAGAATACTATTACTTTTGGATAACTAACAATTTTCAAAACTAACTTGATTATAATATTTGAAAATGATTAGTAGACTTTTTCTAATAAATTATTAATATGAATTTGATTGATTTTGCTTTCAGAATTTTTAGAGTTTCTTATTTGATAAAAATTTAATATATAATAATAATAATAATAATAATAATAATAATAAGTAAATAAATAATTAAATAAGTTTGGCAAAGACTTTATTAAAAGAAAACACCATTCAAACTTGTATTATTATATATAATTTAAACAAATTATTTTTTAATTAAATATTTGAATAAATATTTAAATACTTTTACATTAATTATTAAAGTTTTTATAAATATTAAAATTTTTATTTCTATTATAATAAAATTTTAAAATAATAATGAAATATTTTATAAATTAAATCATTTTAACAATATTAAAATATAAAAGAACTTTTTTAAACAATACTGAAACATTAATTTATCACAATTTAACATACTCAAATTATTTAAAACTATTCAAAACATTCGTATTTTAAACACTTTGCACATTTATCTTTGGGTCCAATGACCTTATCAACAATGCTTCACATATAACACGTTTCCAATAATTATTAAAACCTTTCAACAACATTTTAAAATCAGACATTCCTATTTTACTTTAACAGCATCTATTTTGCTCAGTTATATTTGACAAGCCCTTCAATTGAAAATGCTCTAGAACTCGAGTACAGAGATGACGGGAAGTCTCTCCAATGTATGTGGCATTACACCCATTACATTTAAATTGATAAACGAGATCAAAATACAATTCAACTGGAATTTTTGATTTATTAATAAACATATTGCGTACCTTACACAAATTAGAAACAATCTTATAATCTAAATTTTCCATCTGTTTATTTAACTTCGTCTTATAATTTGTAAAACCTTTTGAATACGGCAATACTAATACAAATTTAGGCTCATTTTTATATATATTTTTACTATTATTTAGATCAACACTCAATTCACACTCATTTTTCAAATTACACTCAGACATTTTCAAACATGGATCCTTAGGATTTTTAATCAATCTTTCAACAGTCTCTTTTATCTTCAATAATAAAATTATTTAGAATACCCATTCTTTATCAACAACTCAACCAATTTATCAACACTTTTCACTGAAACCAAAAGTAGAAGATAAAAACCATAAATCAATCCCTTCACAATATTTATCTTATATTTAAATGCTTAAAAGCTTTCTGGAGAAGTGTAAGGACCTGTATCAGTTAGTTTTCTATAAATTCTGTCTCATAATGTTTATCTTTGCGTTGAATTAACAAATCCAAAAATGAAATCAATGACTTTCTCCGTTTCACATGTGAATACAATGTTTTATGTAAACTGTTCATAAAATGCAAAAACGGCTCTACATGGTTCTGATTTTTAAATACAAGAAAAATATCATCCAAATACTTTTTATAAACAATGAGTTTCTCAAATTGAGAATATAGCAAATTTTTTTCTAAACTAAAAATCTTTATAAGGACTTTTTTTGTTTTGCACATCTGATTTCTTTATTAGTGACATAATATTTTCTACAAAATTTGACTATGAATCAGATTTATTTAAGATATTCACGAATTTTCGGCAAAGCCTTTTTCAAGAGATTTCAATATATTTTGTATTTTATATTTATTTTATTGGTTAATTTTAATTTTAATTAATATTGAGTTTTAAATTATCCCCACCCAAAAAACAAAGAAATTTTCAAAATTACATTAATTGAATATTGATGGTCGGTTTGTGGTTTTTGATAAAAAAAGTTTCTATGACTTGTCTTTGTTATGTGTTTTTGAACGCGTCTTGTAAGTAGTAGGATGTGAGCTCGTCAGATACAAACCCCCCTTGGCTTACGTAATATTACATAATATCTGACCTCTGCCCACGCTGTTACTACCTGGAGATTGACCCTTTTTCCACTCAGTTGCTACCTAGTAATTGACCTTTGTCGCTGTTGCCAGGTGACTTCATGATTATGGCACTTGCCCACTGGTCAGTCACTATCCGGAGATACACTTATTATTTACCGATTACCTAACTTTTATTATGTCACGTACAGATTTTAAATAATTTACATATACGCAAATGATACTTATTTAGAAATTTGTGTAATTATTTAGAGGTAAAATGGGATTAAGAAAATTAAATGAACCAAAATTTTTGACATTAAAACTATTAAGAAATTATATTTTAGAATTAATTAATTTTAGTATTCAATTTGAAAATACTACGTCTTTGGTTATTTAAGAGTTAGTTATCAACTTTTGATATTCGATTAAATATTTTTTATCGCATACATCGTTAAATAGCTCTATTTATTTGTCTTTTATCAATATGAAAATTGTGTTTAATTAGACTAAAACTTGTAATAAGGTATTGAATAATACCTAGTATATTAATTTATCATGTATGTCCATTTAGTATAGTATAAAGCCTGTTAAATATTTTAGTTTAAATTTAGGATTCTCGATATAGTTTTCATGAATTTTATATCTAATCGAATGTCAATTGATATTACTAAAGAATTTATTGAGAATTTGATGTAAACTTTTAAGAGAACTGTATCAATTTTAGAGAGAGCATTCCAACATATGAATATTTCAGAGTGTTAGATATAATGGAAAGGTTAGATTTATCACTAAGGATTGGGATTTTGATCAATTCTAGTATGTTTTACAAGTTGAAATATCGAGTTTAGATGTAGTAAATTAATACGGGAAATATTGAGTGAGAAATTTAATCGATTAATTATGACGTAATAATAATTTGGATATCAGTAAGTGTTAAAAGAAATTAATCAAAGGTAAATATTGAATAGAAATAATCATTTAATGTTAGATTTTACATGAAAATTATCACTAATATATCAATTTTAAGGGATAAATTATGGCTAAATATTGAGTATGTGCAGATAAATATAGGGTTTTTAATGAAAATGATCAGTAATATATCAATTTTAAAGTGAGATATTTTCGCTAAATATTGAGTTTGTGCCGATAAATATAGGGTTTTTAATGAACATGATCAGTAAAATATCAATTTTAAAGGGGATATTATGGCTAAATATTAAGTATGTACAGAGAAAAGTAAGGTTTTTATGAAATTATCACTAATTTACCAAATAAAGGTGAAAAGTTTAATAATTGGTTACGATTGAAGAGTCTTAATCAAATATTTGTTGGGATATCAGCGCTCATCAATCAAGGTATTACTATTGCGTGTAAGAGAAATTCATTAAAGATTCTTACTGTATTTTAATAAATCTAGCTATTACAGGATTTACGTAAACAAATTTCAATGTGGTAATTCGTTAAATTACAGTCATTATAACTTTAGGGGTTAAATCCAATGTAAAGTATTTGTAGAGAAATCAATAATTTAGCTTTATATGTGGAATTATTGTCAGTAAATTGTAGCTTTACCGGTACCATGATAGTAATCATGGTTTTTAGGTGAATCGAAGATGAATTCAAGGATTGAGTATATTTATCCTTTTTGTCGATTGTTTGTGGTATTTTGATGTTTATTGCTACTATAATAGAAATTCATAAATATTTTATCGAAGATTTTAAGGTTGTTGGATATCCAGTTGGATATTAAAGTATGTTAATTTTTTATCAATATGGTAACAAATATTGTTTTTCTTATTCTGTTAAATTAATTTTTATTGAAGAAAAGTGTGTGTAGTTCAATAAATTGTTAAACTTTTAATAGGGATAATTATAATATTTTTATAGAGGCACATTCTTATTGTACGGTAATCATAAATTACAACATTTGATAAAGTCAATTTAACCAATATTTGTTGTACATGAAAATTTTCTAGTCTTTCTATTTGATTTTGCTTGAATCTTTATAATTACAACTTTTATATGTAAAATTTTGGAAACATTGTTGAAGTATTCTTTATAAGGAAACTTTAGAGTAATGAATTATGGTAATTGTAGCGTTTTACAATGCATGTAATTAGATTCGGATAATTTTTAAATAAAATAAGTTAATTTATTGGTGATTAGCAACAAGTTCAACATCATAATAATTTTAAATGACTTCTGTTTTATTGATTTATTTAAAAAGATTAATGAAATTATGTTCGATTGAATAGTATGATTTTCTATCGACTAATCAATGCGGTACCAATAATATTTAGAAAATAATTTGAAGTGATAAAGTACTTTTTTAGAACAGTAAAATTTGAATTTGAATTAATTTGAGTCATTGTCATTGGTAATAAATAGAATTAACCAATTAAAATCAAGTATTCTATAATTTCATTTTCAAATTATTATTTTCATGAAAACTGTTATTATTTTAATTGATAAATTTATTAGTATTTTGAACAACCGGTTATAGTTAAATAATATGTTTATTGAAAAATTCAATATGGTTTGTACGTTTTCAAATTATTTTCAAGAAAAATTACTATAAATATATCGATAAATCTATTCAACTTTTCATCTATTTTTAGTTTGATAATAGTTTTATTGAAAAATAGTTTGTACGTTTTCAAATTATTTTCAAGAAAACTGTAATAATTTTAATATATTGATAAATTTATTAGTATTTTGAACATGAGTTTAGCGATTAAATTTATCGAAAAATGGTGTCGTTGTCAATAGCAATATGTAAATAGTAACAGCCAATCAAAATCAAGTATTTGGTTTCTATTTTTTCAAAATTAATTTCAAATAAGTTATTGAAATATGATTTTTATGTTATTTCAAGAATAAATTTCTATTGAAAAATAAGTTCAATCAATAATATTCCAATTAATATTTCTAATTAACAATTGCATTTAATCAATCAATAATTTTACTAATTTATTTACATCGACTATTAACAAATTTATATACTTTTTAATCTAATTGCAATAGAGATTTTAAATTTAATATTCTTAAATTAAAATATTTATTCATATTTCCAAACCATTTTTAACTGGTAATTAAAAATTGTCAACGATTTTTAAATATATGTATGTTTTTTACCAATTAAGCAACTACTCTTTATTAAAGACATGTGTTATAATATACTTGGGATTTAGTAATTATCGGTATACATAAGGTTATAATAGTTCAAATTTTTAATCACATAGGGTTAAATATTTACCTCTTTCATCATTTAGGGTTAAAATTGTTACTTCTTTAATTATTTAGGGTTAAAGTTTTTACCTATTTCTTCACATCGTGTTAAAATTCTTAACCTTTTAAATAACTTTATAACAAATCATGTACTAGTTTATTCATAAATTTATCGAAAAGTATTATAATATATATAGTTTGAATCATAAATTATTGAAATATTTTATAGGTATCATTTGAATATAGTTTGATGAATTTTTAATGGTTATTTAATCAATTTTTGGTTACATAAAGCTTTAATGTCCGAAATTATTGGTTAATTAGCATGTTGTTAATGAATGTAAATCTAATTTTACACGTTTTGGTATCAACATTTAATTAGTATTTAGATATTTTCAAAGCTCTTATTAAAAACAAAAGTTTATTTAGATATCATTAGTATCTACTTGACTGATATTGACAATGCTTACCAAATACGTTTTTGTAATAAATTTACGTGTGAAAAATTGTTTGTCTTTTTTATTGTTGTGAAAGTTAAATTATTATTATCAATACCATTATTATTACCATAATTGTGTGAATTTTGTTAGCATTAATTAATCCAGTATGCGTGAACTTTTAAAAAATATTGATATAAAACTCATGGATCGATTATTCTTTATCAATTTATGTAGTGAGTCCAGTGACTTTCATTTATAAACCCAATGACTTATTTTCATAAAAACACTAAATCTAAAATAGTTGTTACAACGAGTTTAGTTGATGGTATCGCTAATAATTTATAGAGTCGGATGAACTTGTAAATTAGTATTTTCAAATCCTAACTTCCAAAAAATCTACTAAAAATAAGGTATTTAGAAATAAAATTTTGAATATAACTTCTAATAATGAATTAAGAAATAATTCGAAATCGTTTAAGGCTTTATGTAAAAAGGAGCAACAGGCTTTATTTAAGATGTTCCCAAACTTAATTAAGCTAATTAAAATTAAAGAATCGACAGATAAATCTAAAAATTTAAATAAGGAACTTTCTTTTATAACTAAATTAATAAATCGATTAGAAATTGCTGGATTTGAATATTTTTTATTGCAATAACAATATCTGCGTTTCCATTGACCCATTTAACATAAATAAACCAGCTGTCCCCATTTTTAATAAACATGCGAGAGGAATTTCTATCATTAAAGCTAATATTGTTACAACTTGTAAAAAGGGTTTTAAATTTGTTTCTGCTCCATTAATGATACGGAAGTTTTTGTTTGCATTATCGAAGAAACTTGCAGAAACAGCAACAATTAAAAATGAAAAACATCGAGGGGTTCAAATAAATAACATATTAAAATTATTGAAGCAGCAAAATGTGTTGCCTGATCTTTTGACAAAATCACAAATAAAATATTGTGATGGAGATTCTGTCATGTTGGACCTTTTAAATAACCATATATCTGATGCTGAAATTAAAATTATAAATAATTTTGAATTAACAAGATCTCAGTTTCATGAGTTGCTTATATCCTTTCCAGAATTACACGAGTTAAGTTTTGTTGGAAACATGTCTAAAAATTCTGACGAAATAATTAAATTAATAAATGAATTAAAATTAAATAAAAACTTTCCTGACGAAATCTCATTTGTGGGGGAAAATTTTTAATTCTTAATAAAATAAATACTTCGGAAAATCCAAATTTTGAAATTTCGTTCGATATAATGTTCAATCTTGGTTTGATTAATTTTCTCGAGATGTCAAAAGATGAAACGGAATTTAGAACTTTGCTTAATAAACCGAACACTTCTGAAAAAGTAATTGATATAATATTTTATCTCAACTACTTAAATTTAAAAAATAATTTAAATTATAAAACGAATGGAACTTATGGTGATTACGCTCTAAACTATATTAGAAATTGTTTACTTATGTATTCAATTGGTGACATTGGAAGTACTTCTTCACTTAATCCTGATCATAATGAAACACTTATTTCTGAAATGATTGATATGATTCCACCTTTGTCTTATTACAACTCTAGTTGCCGTGAACGACTCTTAAGGCTCAGACAGTGGAAACTGTCAGGTGAAATAGATAGAATTCACAACATCATTTCTCCGCCAACAATAAACAGCGTGAATAGTTTCTTTTATTTGTTAGACAAAATCTTTACTGAAAAGTCTTACCAAATACAATCACTATACGAAATAAGTAATAAAATCAATAATTAGAATCCTGACTCTAGCAATGTAGATGAGATAAAAGCAAAACGCTTGATTTACTTCGCTATTAGAGACAAGAAGAAATTTCTCTCTTCAAAGAAACAATCACATAGAATACCTCAAACTTGTCGGAAAATCTGCACAAGTAAAATGAGTAGATTCATTTCTCAAATTATAGACTTACTTGTGTTGTTAATTCAAGAAAAAGCAGACGTTAACCAAGTAGAACAATTTACAACTCTAAATCTACAAATTTCTACTGAATCCACGGCTCCTGTTGTACAAACATCGCTCTGCTTTATTAATGAAAGTAAAAACTTAATTGTTGAAACGCTTATAGTAAATATAGATAATAAAGTTACTGAGACAACAAATAATCTACATACTGATATTGATGAGGAACCTTCACATACTTTAACGATAAAAAATATAGATGTTAAAAAAATGATGACACGAAAGGATGTAAAGCTGTTAAAGACAACATCCAAATGAAGGTACGTGCATGCATCAGTCTCAACACCTGCTGCACTGTCTGATGAGACTGATGCAGATTGCACTTTTGAAAATTTTGATTTTGAATTCTAGTTTACTGATGATGACATAGATTATTATTTTGAAAGTCACATTAGAAATCCAAAGTTCGCTTTCCTTAAATGTTTTGTTGTGAGTATTTATGTTCAAATAATTCCAAGGATATTGTTTCAATTCCAAGCAATATATATGAGGCTCGAGTTATCTTATGTCCAATTAACATTAACAACTGCCACTGGATTTTATTTATATACTGTAAGGTCTCATGTAACTCTTACTTTATTGACCCTGTTTTTAAAAATAATAAAACGTTTGAAAATAATGAAAGATTTCATATAATTAAGTCTGAATTAAATAATAAATTTGACCTTCAAAATAAAATAATTGACCATCCCCATAAAAATCTGCAATATCAAAATAATAATTTTGATTGTGAACCTTTTATTTGCGCCTATACGATGATTGTGTGTAAGGAATGGTACTATTTTCCCGTTTATTTCATTTTGAATATTAGGAAAGAGATTTACGAAATTCAAAGTTTTCATTTAATTCATAATACAAAACTATCGGGGGTGGAATTTCTAAAGATTACTTCCTAAATAAAATTAACTTTAAAAAAGTATTAGCACTTAAAAATAAAAACCCAACCCTTAAAGCAATAGAAACTATAACGCTGACTGAAGAAAAAGCTTGTGTCTCGACTCTCTTAAAAAAATGGTTTGAAAATAATCTTGAGGTGATGGTTCTTTCTCCAGAGATAACAATTAACTTCATTGCTCAAAACAATATTTATATAGTCGATCATGTTGCTTTTAAACAATTTAAGGGCATTAAAATAATCATTGGTATTATCTCCAACGATAATTATTGGTGTCTCTTTCTTTGTTCAGTTTGTCTTGGCTTCAGTTACATCTTTGACGTTCGATCTTCTCAAAATATCAATGGAAGGCTGTTAGGAATATGAGAAAATATAACAGATTACTTGAATAAATTTACTCTTGAAAAAACCATTATAATTAAGAAATCTCATACTCTGTTTCGCTTTGTATTGTTCTCTGGTGACTCTATACATCACGCTACTACTTTTATACTATTTTTAGAAGAATTTATATCTGGAAATGTTGTCAATAGAGATAAAGTAATTGAAAAGCTTGTAAATATGCAATTCAAGATGTGCGATGAAGTTGTAGTAAATTTGAATTTAATAAATTTTAAGATTACAGAAAACATTTTAACAAACTTTTTCATCAATTTGAACTTATCCGAAAATTTCATTTTTTTAAACAATACAATGACCACAGCAATACTGGATGATTGCACTCAATACTTAAATGAATTTTTAAATATTGAAAATTTAATGAAAGCAAAAATTGTATTTGCCATTATTTGCCATCCTAAAGCTCGGCAAATTTTGATGATCATCGACTACAACTCTGATGAACATTATCTACTTAATCCTTCATCTTTACTTCCAAACTTTCCTTATCTTTGTACAGCAAACTCTTTATTGACTAAAATCAATGAAATCAAAGAAACTCCGGAACTTTGTAAACTACTTGGTAACTGTCCTCATGATATTCGTGGCTTTGGTCTTGTTAGTAGGATTCTCATATGTGCATTTATCAAACACTATGCCTTAGATTTGTCTTTGGAAAATATTAATCTCCGTGATATTGGAAATGTCATAAAGTCTTTATTACCGACTGTACAAGACATTATAAAGGATTCGATAAAGAATTTACCTGATAATAAAACAAATGTAAAGCTAAAATTAGATCAACGCATACTTTTGATAAATGAGAATTTGTTGACCCTATAAAATGCAAGTGTAAACGAAATCAGTAACTTTATTATTAATGAAATACGTATTCGTAAAGAAACAAGTGTAACTAAAATCAGTAGACCATATTTAGGAAATAAAATCAGTAAAGTGCCACAACCAAAAACTAACTTCAAATCATCATTTAATCAAAATATGAAAACGACGGTATACAAAATTTTAGTTAACGATGAAATAAACGGGAGGCCAACAATTAAAGATCACATTAGAAATTTTAGCCATCAAGATCCGCTAATTAAAAGTTATGATAATGTTTTAAACTTTGGTCTAAAATCTCAAAATACTCTTTTACTTCGATAAATAGGTTATTTTTGAACTGAAAAGAGCTGATAATACATCTCCTGGAATTGATGGAATTTAATATAACGATATTGCTTTTCTTGACCCAGAAGGTAAATTGTTGACTTTTCTTTACAACAAAATCATTACGGAAAATACTATGTCGAACGTTTGGAAATCTTTTAAAACTCTAATGATTTAAAATAAATCTGATTCATAGTGAAATTTTGTAGAAAATAAAAATCTTTAGTTTAATAATTGATTTATAAAATATTATATAATAATTTTCATTTTTGAACTTTAATATTACTATTTTACACGAATAGTAGAAATAAAAGATTTTTTTATCTTGAAAATTTCAACTTTTTCAACATTCAATTTTGGACAGTTTAATTAAAAATAGATTTCCATGATTTTTTGAGTTTTGGAGGGCCTTACATACATTTCATCAGAAAAATTTGTCAGTTCTCATTTTTTCCGTTTAAAAACTTTTGATAAAATACTGCATTTCATATTTACCAATTATTTTTTTTAACATTGCAATAAAATTGGCAAATAATTCAAAAATTTGTAGTCAAAGCCAGTATTTCCTCGATTAGTTGCCGATTGAGATTAGGTTTTGAAAATGAAACGAATGCAAGTTCAGTTCTTTGGATTGATCATCAGAAAATCTAACGACTTTCGCATCGATCAATTGCCCAAATTGAATAAATTCTTCTTTCAGCATCGGTTCATCTACATCAAAGCCAATGTCACCAACAAATTTTTGTACTGAATCATTATAGTCAATTTTAACAGATGTTACAGCTGCAGGTCCTGGTATCGTACTAGATCCAATTGATAGTTAACTTTAATTTGATCGTTCCACATATAAATTCCATCCATTGTCGATTAAGCTAAACTCGCAGAAGCTTGGTAAGTACATTCGATAAACGCATATGAGTTTGTTTGACAACTAATACATTGACCAAAATTTCCAAATATTATGTTTAATAGCTGATCAATAATTCCATCCAATAAGTTCAAATCCAAAAATTTATTTATATTAAAATGTTTCACAAAATTTTGAAAGAACAATCAAAAAAACTGATTCGAGAAAACAAAATTTAAATTAACAAAGTAATTTTTACAATAAAAAAAAATAAAAATTACATTTTATTTGGCCAAACAGCAAGAAATCCAAACATTTACTATTAAATTTCCGAGCTCACGGTCTATAGATTATTTTGTGTTCATTTTATGATGGCGTATTATTATTATTATTATTATTATTATTATTATTATTATTATTATTATATTAAATTATTGTTAAAAACTCAAAAATTATTATCATTATTTCAAACAAATGTTTATAGAATAAATAAATAAAAATCAAATTAAGTTAAATTTAAATTTAAATTTAAATTCTTTTCATATAGACATTTTAACAAACAACAATTTACCAGACACTTAATCTAAAAATACAACATACAAGTATTTAAATGTATTCACTTTGAACATTAATTATATAATTCAAAGATTACATTAACTCGTTTTCAATAGTTACTCAAAGTTTTCTCAATTATCCTAAAATCATCACTAATGTGAGTCAATCAGTTCGGTCGATAATGGTCAAGAACTCGAGTTCAGCGATGACAGCATTACGCACATTACATGAAAATTATTACACAAGTTCATAACAGACCGACTGGAGTTTCAGATTTTTTGGTAATAAACTATTGTAAAAACATTTCTGAACATGGTTTTATCCACATTTTTGAGGATCTCGTGCTTAGATTCTCGGAAACCTTCAGAATATGGTAATTTCAACACATATTTTGGATTTGTTTGATTAGATTGAACATTTCACCGAGGTTGGCAAAGAGTATATAGGAAAATTACTTCTAGACAAACCAGTACAAAGACTATAATAATTCAAAAATCGTTTATCAAAATTATTATTTTTAATACGCTTAAGAAAATATATTACATTCGCTCCTCTAAGCTAAATAAATCTTTGGGGGATGAATTGCTTTTTCATTTTCGGTATTTAATTTGTTTTCTCATTGGTTTCTTTTTCGTGTATTACTAGAATATTACTAGTTATATATTTTGAATTATTTTTTATAGTACCGAATTGTCGATGAGATGGTTAGGATTCGATGTTTTTGTAATTCCATTTTTGGAAGGTTTTAGAAATTTTAGATTGTCTATCATAAAATCATTAGGCAATTCAAATTTATTTAAAATAGTATCAAATCGTTAAAATCAATAAATATGTTAGTAATAAATCTCAATCCCCAACAGGTTTAGTTTTTGATCAAGTGTATAAATTTTAATGCAATGGGTGCTATGTCACAAACGTTGGAGAGACTTCCCGTCATCTTCTCACTTGTTTAGGAACAAAGCCGATTGTGAGACGTGAGTAATATTATTGTGCATAGAAAAATGGGCAAAGGAACAATGGAATTTAAATATTTTAAAATTTTTTATAATAACATCAGTAATAAGTGTGAAAGAATTTTATGTGAGGCTTTGGTGATTAAATTACAATCGCCTAAAATAAACGTTTGATTAGCAACAAATTCATTGAGATTATTTAATAAAATCATTAAATCGTAACTATCATTATTGTTTTCATATACATATATATATATATATACATATATATTAAAGTTTTAATTTTAATCTGAAGTATCCTCATTAAGTGTTTAAAATATTTATGTAAAAGTAAGATTTTCGGTAGAATAGTAAAACAAATTTAAACTAATAATATTTTATTTTTAATTTAATATAAATAGAGAAATGAATATATTAATACATCTGCAATATTAAACAGAAAAAGGATAGGTAACTTTAAAATAAAATTTTTAAAAATGTGAGAAAGTGTCTAATTGGTACAATATGTGAAACAGCCCAGACATCAATTTTGTTTACAAATGTATACAAATTAACAGATTTTCTTGAATTATTTTCTGACATGTTAGTTTCAATTAACTATTTTTGGGAAAACTTAAAAAAATATTTCTGTAACTTTGAAAATGAAACCATAATTTGTTTATGTTGTTTGAATGTATAGGTTTTGCTTAATTTACAAAATATTTTACATTAAAAATTAATTATTAAAAGAAAAAATTAAAAGTTTAAATAATAATTACTTTTTAAATGTGATTCCAAGAATTATGATCAACTCTGATATACTTTGTTTGAATTTATTTATGAATTTTTATCGTATGGGTATTAAGTGGTAATGTTGGACAAAGAAATGAGTTGTAAATTTTGAGTTGAGAATTAAGAACAGATTTGTATAATGGTATTGTCTATAAAATTTGTATATCAAAGTTTTTATTTAGATTTGTGTTTAAATTTTAAATTTTATGATTGTGTTTAAATAATGTAACAATTGATAAATGGTTTAAGATTTGTTGAAAATATTATATAGTCAACAAATTTAATGAAATTGAATTTTTTTTAATTAATGTCAACTTTGAATCATTTTCTTTCTCGTGACAAAGCTCTAAATGATTAAAAGATTCATCTTCAAAATGCAGTTAATGGAAATTTAATGAACAACAAGCATTTCGTGGCCATAGTAAAAATTCCAAAGTTACAAAAGTTTCAGAACAAATCAATGTGATCAACCAAATCAATTTTGTAAGTTATTGGCAAAGGAAACTTTTCTGTTGTTAAATTGATAATTACTTCCAAAAAGCTGTGCCGAAAATTCGTGAATATCAAAAAAACATCGATATCATAGTCCAATATTTTTAGTAAATATAATTTCATTTAAAAATTTATTTAATGTCATACTTAATAAATGTAATTCTATAATAATATTAAATGAAAAAAATTAAAAGCATTAAAACTGTAACTAGTCTAGAAATTTGACAGTTCTAGAAAATTCAAAACAATAGAATAATGTTAAAATTTTGTGTTAAAAAAATGAAAGTTAGAGAATTCTCTTTTTTACAGAAATAATGTCTGTAATAAATCGATGCATTAGAAATATTTTTCAGATGCATGTTTTTTAAATTTTTTAACTTTAAAAATAATTAAATAAGTGCAACAGGTTGAGAAGAATTATTTCACTGCAAGTTTGTTTGTTTTATATGCTATGGGAATTCTGTGCATTGTTATTAATATTTTTCATTTATTGATTCTGCAACTTTTCAAAATCTTTAATGTAAAAGGCAAAAAAATGAAAAAACTGAATCCACCTCCGGAAACTCAATGTTAAATGAAATTCAACTGAATAAATATCAAAACATGTTATAAGTGGGCATTTTTAAATCCAATTTATGATGCACTATTCTACCACGTTAAACTATTCTCAATATTGAAAAAGTCTAAAATAGTGAATAAGTTCCTCATCTGTTGAATTAAAAAACACGTCCTTAGCACAATATACCTGTCGGAAGAAAAGAACCCGGCTGATTATGTGATACTTGTAAAAGGAATCTGAGGCTTTATCTGTGGGATTGTTTCAACCAATATCATACCTTCCGTAACTATGAAATTTGTAATGTAATAAATTCTAAATAAAATATTTTTATTTTATTATTAGCTTCATTATTTTAAATTGAATAAAAATGATTATTATAACATCTTGTTTTAATTGACGAGTGCTTGAAACGAAATGTTAAATCAATCATTTTTTGAAAAGAGGTTAAAATTGACTTATTTTTGAAAATTATTCAATAAATTACGAGTTTATTATTTTATCATAATTAATTATAATATTTTTAATCAAATGCATATCATATGTGTGAAAATTCAAGGTCATGTGCAATATAGTTGTTAGGGCTAAAAACATCGAGAGGTATTAAACGAGTTTCTAATTTATTGGTTAATTATATAATTTTAATTAAATTAATAATATAAAATATTGTACCTTAATATAAATGCAAAATATAAATCAAGTTATTTGACGGCAGGGCAATGCCAAATAATCCGCCGTTGACAGCAGATAATCGGGAAGTTATCATAGTAAACATTAATACTTGTCAACCTGAGGAATCGGCCGAAAAGTTTTTAATTAATTTTTTTTTAATAAATTTATCCTTATATATTTTAGTTGACAAATAGTTTTTATTTATTATCCGATAAATTTGGCGTAAAATACTGTAGATTTTTCTCATATTCATTGACAAAAAACTTTAGTGAGTACCATTCATCTGTCAAAGTTTGTAAACAATTGGAATGTTCACAAAAAAAACTAGAAAATTTCATAAATCTTACATAAAAATATCATTATTTTTTAATTAAACTTCTACTACATTATGAATCTTAGTATTGTATATTTTTGTGGACGAAGAAACAATTTCCTGGATCATTATGGAGCTAGACTATAACTATAACTATATATATAAGGACTAGTTTTGTTTTTCACCTGTGATTTCTTTTTATTTTACATATTTTATACATATGTATGAATGATCTGAATCGACGGGTAAACTGATAATATTCAAGCTATAGATAATGCAATTGATGCTACTCCCAATTGCATTATCTATAGCTTGAATACTATTAGTTTACGCGTCGATACAGATCATTCATACATATGTATACTTATCATAATTGCACACACAAACTTTTCCAATTTATTCTTCGCTTTTGAGATCTTAATGACATTGCTAATTAATTGATGTATTATTAAACAGTAATATATCACCTTATAATTATATCTAGTTAAAGTATACTGCATACACCAAAGTTTATAAATTAAGTGAAACAAGGATACTTTACAAGGATTATTTATTTCACATTATTTATGATTAATTTTATTGTTTTATTTTATTATACTTTATTATGCGTGTTTGTAATTTATTTTTGTCACCGAAAGTGATTTTCTGGTTTTCTGTAGTAAATGCACCTAATTCCTGTCCTTATTTCAAGTAGGTGTATATATTCTTTTCTAAAAATAAAATTAATATTTTATACCAGCCTTACTTTATAGCTAATTTATGCTCTCGGGTATATAAAAAAATTAGATTTTGATGTGATGCTTTAAGAAACAGTTTGTAACTGATTAAAATCAAGTTTTATTCATTGAATAGACTTTGCAGATATATTCATTGTAAATATTTCTTTTCACCGATGAAAATATATTTTACTGCTTAATATTATAAACATTTGAAACACAGTTATAAAACACAAACATTATAAGTGGTTCGGACAAACAAATATATATAATATTTATCATTATCAACCTGGGATTTTTGTGAGCAGTTTATTATCGATATAAAAGTGGTTATAAATAATGAACTAGTAAAGTAAACAGAAATCGACGAAAAAAAGGAAACCACAATAAATATTTATTAAATATATATTCCTACAATTTTCATACGTAATATTGATGCTGAATTCCGATCTTGTATATACTGATAATTAATGATCCAGTTAATCAAATTGTCTACATAAAAAATGGAACATAATTAAACGAGATTTCTCCTTCATTAATAATCTCGTAAAAAATTAATTAAAAAACATTATTTTTAAATTATCCAATACTTTATGAGAAAGCTTTTAGTCACTATCAAGAACTTTCTATTATGAATGATCCACAGCTCAGCCCAATTATTAGGCTTTGTTTGCTCTACTAATTTTGATGAATTTCCCACTTTCCTGTATATACATTATGTTGAAAACTTATTATTATTATTATTATTATTATTATTATTATTATTATTATTATTTTTTTTTTTTTTTATTATTATTATTATTATTATTATTATTATTATTATTATTATTATTATTATTATTATTATTATTATTATTATTATTATTATTATTATTATTATTATTATTATTATTATTATTATTATTATTATTATTATTATTATTATTATTATTATTATCATCATCATCATCATCATCATCATCATTATCATTTTTAAATATAAAATAAGAATCCTGTATTTTTTTGATTTTTCTTGACTTCTAATTTTTAAACATTGTGAATATATTGAAATAATATTTGCTTTAATTATATTTAAGTAGAAATTTAGCTTTTCACAGGTAATTGTAATAATATTCAGAAAAAAATGTGAATTGATTACCTGTAAAAAATTCAAGTATTCACATGTTAGTATTAAATTGGGCGATCGACTGTTTTGTTTGCATTTATTTTAATAAGATTTCCCTTAGGTAAATGAAAATTAAATTTAATAATTGTAAACAATTTAATGTTCATATTATTAATCTTAATATTATTATTTTTATTATTATTATTATTATTATTAATATTATTATTATTATTATTATCATTATTATTATTACATTCATACAAACTAAAACTCTATTAAATTAAAAACAAAAATTTGATTTTTAAAATCTTAAATTTGATTAAGGGATATAATAAAAATTAATTTAATTTTAATATAAATAAAACTTTAACAAATATTTAATAGTATATTTTTATATTCATACATAATATCATTTTAAATTTATTGTCTTCCATCTATCTCTTTATAAACCACACAAAATTGTGTTCACTAATATTGATCAATTCATTCAGTCGAAGTGGTCAAGAAATGATGGCTATCAAACATTTGATAGCAGTATAAATTAAAAGTTAAACAAATAAATGACAAACTAAGACTTTGCTGAAAAATATATGCTAAAATTCTTATCAAAAATGTACATGAATAAAATTAAACTGTTTATATAAATAAATTCAATTATATTTATACATTTCTGAATATAAATTATATTTTAACTGATCTTTTGCTAAAATTTTCAATAAAAGCTAAAAGTTTTGAAAGATTTATTTACTTCTGTATCTTGAATTTCAAATATATATATATATTTAATAAAATAGCGACAAAAGAAGATTTTTTTTCTTAGTTAAAAGAAAATATCAACTATTTTTCTGAAATTTATTGAATATTTTACGAATAATTCACAGGATTTTATATAATTTTTTCCTATGACCACATTTGGCCACAGTTTTAAAAAATGAAATTATTTTATTAATATATTTTACTATTAATTGTTTTTTGTAATTGAAGACATTCTTAAGTAAAATGAAAAGTAAAACAACTGTAATTCAAAATAAATTCTTTTTGAAAATTTTCTAATCATTCATTTATTCGAACATTTATTTTTATGTTGTTAACCACTTGAAAATTTCAATTTCCTATTATTTGAAAATTAGTATTTAAGTCTTGCTATATGAGTTGAGAAGTTGTAAATAATGGCAGCACATGGCGCTTCAGGTGCCAGCCATTTGCAGTCTGCAATTTGCCATTGATTTTTAGAAACGAGTGCTGTGAACAAGCTCTGTGATTATTTGGTTGTTTTTATTTATTTATTAATAACTGAGCCCATGTCTATTTCAAAACTTTAGAAGAAAAGAAACTGGACTTTGTATATAGTATTTTTAAAACAAAATTTAGAGTGAATTATTTTTCCACAGATTTAAATGACAAATTATTTTGTTTAGTATATAATGACACGATAGCTGTTCACCTTCACTAACAAACTAAGAAAGTGGCGCAATATTGGATGTTGTCTCTTTTATACAATTTTTTTATATTTGAGTTAGCAAAATTCAGTACATCTGATACAAGTTCAGTTATCCATCGCATGATAAGGGCCAGCTGGTATTCTAAAATATTTGAAAATTTAATTTTATGTAGGTCAATCGATGTATTATGTAGGTCATTCCAAATTTATGTATGTCAAACACGCATTCTATATAATTTAATAAGTAAATAAGTAGGTCATAGACATATACATACTTTATAGTTTAATTAATAAGTATATAGTATATATATATATATATATATATATATATATATATATACTTTTAATAAATAAACTTTTAAATATAGTCTCGCTCTAAAATAGTAGGTCAAAGAAATATAGAACTAGAAAAATATATCTACCTGTGCTTGAAAAATTGGCTGTGTGCGTGTATGTTTGTTAGGAACAACATTTAAAGAAGATTCAAGTCAAATAAACACAGCTGAGATAATCAAGAATCTACAATACCTTGAAAATTATACAGAGAATACGATTAAAGGAGTAGCTACCCGAGTATCAATTACTCTTAAATTTAGACACTGTTTAACAAAAATAAAGTCATTCAAATCACTCTTCAACATTTTATTTGATTACTGAATCAAATAAACTAAAATTGTAGTACGTTTCATGTATATGAAAAATATGCTTAAATCGAGATCAGACCACGGAAACTTTCTAAACGGTATGTCAAGGTATTCACTTTTAAATTATTATTATCAATATTATTATTATTATTTAGAAAGTAGAATTAAAATTTGCAACTCTGATCAAAACCAATGATGGAGGGGCTACCTTTTACAAAATCGCTGTAGAATGGAGATGAGATGAGAAATAAATCGAAATATGAAAAACATTGTAAAGGTTGTGGCGGAATCAATTGTCATTTATGTTTGTAATAAATTATTTTGTTACTATTATTATTATTATTCAATTCTGCAAGAAACTGAAGAGGATTATTTAATAATCGAAACTTTTTTCAACAATATAATTATTACTTCACAGTAAGGGCTTATTTTGTTATTTACTTATCTTTTATATTATTATTATTATTATTATTATTATTATTATTATTATTATTATTATTATTATTATTATTATTATTATTATTATTATTATTATTATTATTATTATTATTATTATTATTATTATTATTATTATTATTATTATTATTATACATTTACAATATGTTTTCGAAACACTGAAAAATAAAAATAAATAAATTTGAAAACATCATATATAAACTTTGAAATAGTAAAAACATGTTCCAATAATACACAAATAAAAATAAACAAATTAAAAGACATTTTTGGTTTTTATAAAAGGTATATAATATTGTCTTTATATAAACTAGCCTTTGGAGCATCAATCCGACCAACATCATCCATCTTGAATATATATATATATATATATAAAACGTCTATGGCATCGAACATTAAACAATTTCCAAATGCAAGACTCGTGTTTTCCCTACCTAAATCGCTAGTGTTCGTTGTTTGCCCAATACTGTTTTACTATTTTTGAATATATAAAGTTGATGGTTGCGTTTCCTTGTCTTAGTCTGTGCCATTAAAAAAACTACAAAGTTATTGTACTAGTCTATATACGACTAGTGCCCAATATCTGTTCCCTGTAATTTAACCCGTCTTGCCTTCATAGCATTTTTTAACCCAATAAACTATAGCACTTGGGTCTTAAGACCATTCCGTATACCCAAGTTACTGACTTTAGTTCTTTCAAAGTATTTCCAAAGTGTCGTCATAAGACAGGTTAGTAAACAAAACCAATGAACGATTCATAATTTCTCACTATCATTTTTATTTCTTGGTAAATATAGTGCGTACATCGAAACATTTGAATTTAGATATCAAGACTTTTGATTTTGTCCTAAACTTTTATAGGAGTCAATTCAAATAAATATTAATCCCTCCGAGGAAAATCCCATGAAAATTTTTGTTTATTTAAAAATACCTAGAATTGAAGTCACAATTTTGTTACTCCGGAAAACAATTTTGTATTAAATACAGATAATGTTTCAAATATTCAAATTCCCAGATTTATTATATTTCAAGGAGCTTTGCAGACTTTGATCATAGATGGTGTTTTGAATGTTATTCTGTTATCTCTTTTGGAAAATTTGTTGACTCTATTCACATATTTCCAATTCAATTCCATATAGAAATTAAAACAAACCCTTGAAAAAAAATTACTCGGCACATATTTCATCTAATTATTTAGAAGATAAAAAATATAATATAATATATATAAAATTACAAATTCTGTCTTATAAATCTCAATTTTTAAAAATTTATTTTATTAAATTTTATAAAATTGAAATTCAACAAAATTTTAATAAACTTTCAATAAAAACTTTGGAAATTTTTAAACAAAAACATTTTACATTTATTGTCATCATGCGGCACAAAATTGCGTTTACTAATATCAATTAATCATATAAATCGAATGTGATCAAGCCGACTTATGGAATTTATATAATATATTTTTGAAATATAAAAGATCAGCAAAGAAATTTTTTTGAATAAAGCAGTTTAAATTGATACAGTTTCAAGTTCGAATTTACGCGACGATGACAGTGAGTCTGTCAAAATATATTGTAGTATAATATATATGTTGAATTTGCGCTTTCTTATATTTAATTCAATGCCAATGTTGTATGATTCTTTTAATCAATTTAAAAAATACATAAATAATTATAAAATAATTTTTCACCTCAATCGTTTATATTGAAGAATATTTTTATTATGTATTTAATTAAAAACATATCAAATAATATTCATCAAAAATTCCTTTGAAAGTGTAAATTTTGTTTCAATTATTAGCTAAAAATATATAATATCATTTTCTAATAATAATAATTATAATAATAATAATAATTACCCAATGTTTGACTCTTTCTGATGGAAGGAAGCTTCGCTTATTTAATTATTTCTATCGTTTCATTGGGAATTTTATTTGAAAAATAACCGGAAACAATTTCTTTTCTAATTGATTCATAAGATATTATTATTTAATGGTATTGTTTACATGTGAAAGATATACACAAACTATATTATTGTTGTTGTTTGTTAGGATTATTATTTGTAGTACGAAAATCGGTGAAAAGTGCAAATTGTAAAGTGCAAAATAATAGTATTCTCATTTTAACGAAATTTATTTTTTTTTAAAAACCTATTCATTTTAATTGTTAATTAATTGCTTGATTGACTAATGTAATAAAACTTTAATCTATAACATTACTTTATGAAGATTCCACTCGTCTCAGACTAGCGAAATGAGTTTAAACAAAAAATATTTTTAAATAAAAATTGAAACTATTTCTAATAAAAATGATATTTGTAAGCGCAATTAAATTAAATACAGAAATTTCGTTGATTTAAAACTTTCCTGATGAAATCTCGTTGGAAAATTATTATTAATATTATTATTATAAGACGCGGCTGATTGAATTTGATTTCGATTGCTGGAAATATTATCCTTGACCGCTACTTATGAGAGTTTCGACATAGTTAATCATATTTTTGCTTTTTTTTACAAAAAATTTATAACTGATTTTCATATATAATTACACAATTCAACGCAAAGTATGGAATAAACGATATTGTTTGATTTTGTCGGTACCGCTCTTTCAACTGCATCAATTTTCATTAAGGGAAAAGATGTAAATACCGTTTGTTTTTTTTATTTATTTAATAATTTAGGCAAATAAATTTATTTATATGAATTGGAAGTAGGATAATTTCAAGCAAATAATAGCTCTCTATTTTCTCATTCAAATTCAAACGAGCATTATTTAATCGTTTTTTGGATAAATATTTATTAAAAAAGAATAAAATACTTTTCAATTTATTCGAAATCCAATTAATGCATTATTCGATTTTGGGATAATATTTCTACTTCTAATATTATTAATATTAGCATAATTGTTTCAGATAAGTAAAAAGTAAAATAAGGCAAAAAAAATAAAATATACTGCAAATCAATAATTATATTGATGAAATAATTTCCGACTATCAAATAATCTTCCTCAATTTCCTGTGGAATAGTTATTTTCAATTCTTAAATATGTTCTAGTTTTCCTTTAAAATTTATTATTTGTTTTTATTAAAGCAATCTAAAAATAAACAATAAATTTTAAAAGAAAACTAGAACGTATTTGAAGATTGAGAATAGCTATTCTGCAAGAAATTGAAAAGGATTGTTTGATAATCGAAAATTATCTCATAAATATAATTATTACTTTGCAGCAAGACCTTATTTATTATTTACATGTCTGGTATTTTAATTTATGCTACTGCCAAGGAATCACCGTTTAATACTAGCATTATTATTGTTATTATATATTTTACAATAACGTTTATATAGTGGAATAATTAATACAAATAAAATTCCAATAAAAAATCAATTCCGCAGTGTTATTTATAAAATAAAGTAATTCGACCAAAAGTAGGTCATGATCACTCTGATGCAGAAATTTGTTTCTGATTTTTTTCTCATTAAATATTTATGCTCATATTATTTATATGATTGTTATTATAATTATCATTATTATTATTATAATTATTATTATTATTATTATTATTATTATTATACGCAGATGATTCAACTCTCACACTTTATTATTTATGGGTTTTAAAAAGTAGATTCACCCTCTATGACACTTATGGAAAATTTTCTGTATCAAAATCTGCATAAAGAGTTGATATTAATTATTACTTTAAAAATTCTTAATTGGCCATTTTAGTCTCACCTAATTTTTTCATTAATTTTATAAAATATCTCGTAAATTGAAAGATAAAATATTAAAACCATTTTAACATTTAAAGTAGGTATTTTAAATTTATATGTGATATTAAGATATTAAGATATTAAGATATATGTAATATTAATTTTATGAATATTTTCATCATTTTTTGCAAATTCATTTAAAAATATAAATATTAATTATAAATATTTCCCAGTAAATGCGCAAAAATAATTCAAGAATCTAATTGCCTGTTAATAAACACAATCCAGCCCGGGGATTCCCAATTACATAAATAGAATGTTTTAAATCTGTATTTTGTTTACGTAAAATTTAATACGAATGTCGAAAAAAACATATCCGTTAAATTAATGTAATTCCTACGTAATTGTGTCTTGTTTCGAATCTCTTCACATCCCCAAGACATCTGATATTAAGGTGATCAATTTCAGATTTGTACTAATGAGTGTTACTGCTTGTTTATTTTTTGTTCTAGATCTTTTTTTTTAATTTATGTTCTTTTTATATCTTAGGAAAGCCATTTCAATGCTTTAATCTCAAAAAGAATTCTGTAATAAAATTAAAATTCGTGTATGTACATTCTGTTGAATGCTGGTGTCAGAGAGAAAAGATTTCCGTCCCTTCTTAGATTACACAATTATGATAAAAGCGCCTCTATAATGCATTAAGGTAAGTATTTTAATTTTAAAAATATCTAAAAAATAATAATATTTGCGATTCTAGCTAATCCGTGGTTTTTACACTTTTCTTGCATTTTTTTTATTTTTGAAATGAGAGCAAACGTTCTTTTCTGGTAAAACTTTTTATTTATTTTCCTATGGTTAAGTTAGCAGCTTGCAAGTATTTAAGTGTACCATTACATAGACGGGAGGAGTAAAGTGAAAATAAATTGTTCATAAAGTATATTTAAATTGCTAAGCAGTCTTTCTTGCCAGATCTAATATCAGGAAATTTTCAGAAGATGGGACATTTTTAAATGAGTAAGAATTCAGAAATCTTAAGCAGGTTTAGGTTGGATGATGAAAGATCTTCGGTGTAAACCAGGAATTATATCATTTATAGATTGATCAACGTGTAGGAAAGCGGGTTAACACCACAAAACAGTATCGTTATATTTCAATAAACACATGGACTTTACATTGTGTTTATCTATAATTTTAATATTTTTAAAAATTCGTTTTATCACTTTATTGTAGCAAATATAACTTTACACTCTAGTCACCGTGGTTGGTAGCTGTAATCTAGTCAGGTTTCTATAAATTTTCATTTTGGTTTTAACACTAGATTTATGGACAAATTTTTTATTGAACATCTTTATATAGCTCAATTAGAAGAATATATTTGAACAATCCGCTTTTATTAATAAGAAAATATATATACATATTAGAAAAATTTTTTAGGGATTTTTCATATGTCATTAAAAAATGAATATATCGAACTGAATGAATTTGTATTCGTAAATTTTAGATAAAATAATAATAATAATTTATTATTATTATTATTATTATTATTATTATTATTATTATTATTATTATTATTATTATTATTATTATTATTATTATTATTATTATTATTATTATTATTATTATTATTATTATTATTATTATTATTAGTATTATAATTATGGATATAATAATTTTAAAATATATGGCCAGGGAATATTTCCTCTTCAATCAATTGTAATTAAAATATTAAATGATTTTCTTTTATTTGTTTAATCTGTTTTTTATTCTATCTTAATTTAGGCACATTTTTGAAATTCCAAATTAATCTTTAAGTGAAATCTCGAAAAAAAATATTGATTTGACATAACAAAAAAAATCATTAATTAACAAATAGAATATTTATCAATTTCATTGAAAAATAAATTCACAAATCCGTCGAGCGTGTATGATCTGTAGAGCGAATCAGTGTTTTTTCTTTTGTTTTTGTTTTTTATGTTTTTTTTAAAGAGATCGTCACATATTCCTTTTTAATTGCATTATGCTGATTGTTTTTCCATCGTTAAAACATGAATTAGATAATTTAATTAATTGGACGTTTCGTCCGTGATAAATATGATGATTTTTAAATTAAATTTTTTATATGGTTTGTTTTAATTATCTCTTTTAAGAATAATTATTATGTAATTTTGTTTTCATTTTACTTTCAAAAATTAAACGTGGTAATTTTTTTTATTTTTCACTTTAATTTTTTCTTTTACAAATTTATAGTTTAATAAATTTTTAGAGAAAATTATGATATTATACTGACTTTATTATACTAAAGAGATTCAAAAATTTAATCAAGCAGAGTACATTATTGATTTTGTGTCATACCTTTTTTTATTTTAATATATTGAAAACATATTTTATTTGAAAGGTAACGTCAATAAAAAACTTTTCGTACGATAAATTTTGACAGCATAACTGTCATCTTCAGGTACTCAAAACCAACTAAAAATATTATGAATTAACATTTAATTTAAACAAATTATTTTTTATTAATTTAATTTTGTAATAAATAAATATTTAAAAAATATATTTAAATAACTTTTAATTAATTTAAAATTTTATTTCTATAAATATTATATTTTTTATTTATATTATAACTTTTTAAAAATAAGGTAATTTTAAAAATTCAATTATTTTAATAATATTAAACAAAAAGGTTTTTTTTTAAAACAATACATAAACATGATTTAACATACGTAAACTATTTAAAAACATTCAAAACATTCGTAGTCACAGCACTTTGCACATTAATCTTTGGATCCAATGACCTTATCAACAATGCTTCACATATCACGCGTTCCCAATAATTATTAAAACTTTTCAACAAAATTCTAAAATCAGACATTCCTATTTCACTTTTACAGCCTCTCTTGTGCTCACTAATATTGGCCAAACCCTTCAATTAACAATGCTCTAGAACTCGAGTACAGAGGTGACAGGAAGTCTCTCCAATGTATGTGGTGTTACACTCATTACATGTAAATTGATAAACGAGATCAGAACACAATCCAACCGTAGTTTTTGATTTATTAATAAACATTACACGAATTAGAGACGATCTTATACTCTAAATTTCCCATCTGTTTACTTAACTTCCTTTTATAATTTGTAAAACCTTCAGAGTACGGCAATGCTAACACATATTTAGGCTCAATTTTTTTATATCCATTTTTATTATTATTTAGATCAACATTCAATTCACACTCATTTGACAAATTACACTCAGAATTTCCAAAACATGGATCCTTAGGATTTTTAATCAATTTGCCAACGGTCTCTTTTATCATTTTGTCTTTAAAACCACATGGACTATCAATCAGTAAATATATCAAAAACCAATGATATTTGATTGATAGTCAGAAAAATTTGTTTTAGTGCCGTTCTTATTATTTTGTTTTTAAAACCACATGGAAGTTTTTTATCTGTTTTTTTTCTGTAAATTCACTATAATTATTTTTAAATTTAAAACATGAGGTTGTGTTGATTTTAAGCACTTACTTTTTATAAATATAAATAAATATTAAGTTTTAAGTTTTACTTATTTAACCGAAATTTAGTATTTCAATTAGTTTTGTTTTAATTATTATTTTCCAATTTGATTGATACCAAAAGTTATTTGTAACAAATATCCTCTTTCTAAAATTTAGATAAAAACTATTTATTTACTATACCAATATGAAAGTAAGTCCCTTTTCACTAATATTATAGAAATAAGAATATTTCCCTCACAATAGTTTTAAAATTTTATCACTGATACCACATTTTATCGAATGATACCACAATATGTAAAAATAATATCATGTAATATTTTCTCAGATCAAGCATATGTTTTTGTAAAGAAAAAAATGAGGATTTCGTCTTCTAGTGAAAAGAAATGGCATTTTTTTCACAGTTTGTAATTATAAAAAGAAAACAAAAGTAGTGGGATGTGTCACCGCAAGAACAGTGCCCCCAAGGGGTAATTATTTTTTCTAAGTCTAAAAGTACAAATTTTTGTAATACAAAGACAATGACTCATTCAAGGTCATTGAAACACAGATCATGACTCATTCAAGGTCATATAATTTTTAAGAAACAGTATATGACTCATTCAAGATTAAGTAAGTTTTAAGAAACAGTAGATGACTCATTCAAGGTCTTTGGATGAGTCATCATATTTTCTCAAGGTCATTCAGAATTTTTTCAAGGTTATATTTTTTTCAAAAAATTTTAGATATAACTTACTACTTAATGTCATAAGTAGTGTTATTATTATATTTACAAGTTATTATTATTTTTTAAAATTATTATTTCTATTATTATTATTATTATTTATTATTATTATTATTATTATTATTATTATTATTATTTTTACAAGTTTTTATAATAAACTCCTTTTTCACGCTTCATTGTTCCTCATGCAATCCTTTTGCTCAAATCTTTATAAGTCATGTGCGTGTAATGTTTAATAGTATTATTGATGTGTAACAAAGACATTGAAAACATATATAAATAGTGTTAAATAATATTTACTCTCATAAAATGGCATTAGATATTTCAGAATTACCCTTAAATCATAAAGAGGTTTTATTTTATTATTATTATTATTAATTGTATTAATCTTCTAAATTAAGATACCGGAATTCAGTATTAAATGGAATTAGAGTTTTTTAATAATCGATAGACTGTTGACAGAAACCTATGATTATTTATCACTACCAAAAATAAATAAATCTTTTAAACATCACAATATTCAAATTCTCATAGAATTATTCGGTTTCAACAAGTCAATAATGAAATATATAAATATAAATAATATATATATATATATATATATATAAATATAATATATAAATTTTTATCACATAATTGTTATCTATTTGTATATTAATTTCTAAATAATATAAATCCTACAGAAATTAATATTCTTAATGTATTATGGATATGCATGGATTTCAGGTTTGGCAAATATCGAGATGTTATTCAATCCTTTGTTGATAATGCAGATAAAATTGAAATAACAATCAAGGATAGACTGGATGAAGTACAAAATCAATATCTTACATGTTCAAGTTGTTTAATTAATAAAGTCAATATTTTATATTTGCCATGTGGTCATATCATTATTTTTTCATAATGCTTTAAAAACTCTAATAGGTGTGAAAGTTGTGGTATAATTATTGATGAGTATCATTTTGTGTATATGTAATAAATGCTATTTTGTTTCTAAAGAAATATTGTTCAAGTTACTTTTAACTATTGTGAACATGATTTCTAACCCTAATATATAAAAGCAACTAATAATAAAATAATCAAAACATAATAAAATAAGTAAATGTACAAGTTTATTTTTTTTCTCTAATATATAAATTTTTATCACATAATTGTTCGTTTGATAAATTCTTTTATTGATGATGATCATTCAGGAGCCAGAATTGCGTTGAAAATATCTTGAAATTGCTGTGTTCTTGGAATACTATGACCACTTTTAATTGCATCAAGCCCTCTATAGTGTCCATAGGCAAAACTAACATTTTTATCAACCATGCCCTCTTATCATCGTGGTTGTTTAACGCTATTTTACTATTTTTAAAAGTGAAAAGCTGATGATTCCGGGATTCTATTCTAGTCTGAGGTACAGATATAATCTCGTTATTATTGTAACAATCTAATTATGATTGATGATTTATATTTTTAACTGCTAATTTTACGCCCTTAGCCCTCATGGTCGATTTATTTTCTAATAAACTATAACATTTAGGGCGCAAAAACACCCACTTACTAAACCCTTCCCTCTTACTCTCATCCTTAAACTTTCCTATAACGGATGCTAGTCGTCTTGAATATAAAAGATGAGAGGGGTCATAATTAGATGTATCTAAAAGATATTTGATTTTAATAAAATATCTAATTTTTAATTTTTAATCTCCAAAAAGAAGCTGTCCGTATCACCGGCAATTAAATTTATATCACAATTATAAATAGTTCTATACTTTTGCAGCTCTATTTACTGAAACTGATACATCCGTAGTTTGGATAGATCTAGTACTGATTGTCCGATGTAACTAGGCCTATTCAAACATATTGAATCTTTATTAAGATGCGCGGCAAACAGATTCTCATCAACTTCGATGGTTTTTCTGAATGCCGGTTTTGACGAACATGTAATTAACTTTTCAAGTAAATTACATAGTTGCAAATTCATCCGCTTCTTAAGGTTTTCAACGGATTTACCGTACAAGCTGTTATTATATAATTTAAATAAATCTTTATATATCTCGCAGGCTGCATTTGCTCGCAAGTCAGTATTTTTATATATATAATTTTTAAAAATAGGTTTCTGTGTATATTTTATACATCTATATACATTCACAACTTAGCTCCAACAAAAAATAAAGCCTGAGAAGATTCCAATAAAGAACATGGTTCTTCTTTGGATAATGCTTGAGCATCAGCTTCTCAACTTTTGAATTTGGTGAGTACATCTTTTCCGGTCCAATCGGAAAGTCATTTAAAAAATCATGGAAATTTCCAGGGATATCAATATTAACCTCCATAGTATATCCATATGGAAGGGTTTCAATATCCACAACATTCATGCACTCATTCAATACATCATCCAAACCATCATCCACACAAACAAAATCAGCATTCGGCAAAGATTGGCTAAGAACCCAACCGTACAAATTATTTATATCTATATACAACAATTCGGTGGCCTCTGAAGAAGCAACATAGTGTTTGTTAACAAACGTTAACCCTCCTCGTATTCCTCCCTCGTAAAAATTGAACATTTCCATGTCCTGTTAAAGCTCTATGGGTTCTTCTAATGTCATAAGTGCTGACGCCCATGACATTCCAGGAATACCATAGAAATTTAAAGGTTCAAGACTATTGTATGCAATAGCCTTTTTATGGAAAAGTAGTCAGCGAGTAGGAAAACATCAACTTTTAAATAATTCATCATATAGTAACGCAAATTAACACAGTTTTGTTGCATCCAAACCAATTCAGCAGCCGCATACTCATCATCAGTCACACCCTCCCATTTAGGAAGCAATTCATAAGTAATTTTAAGAACATCAAAAGAAGCGGCATAATTGCAAGGAAACATACCTTTAGAATCTATAATTGAACCAGGAAAGCCGATGTAGTCAGAGGTAGTGTAGTAAGTGTTTTTACGGCCTTAAATAAAGAGCAATTTACAAATTGCATACTATCTATAAATCTAACACCCGTCTGATTTTTAGCGCATAGAGCTACATGTTTATTAAAGGCATTATCCAGCCTGAATCCATTTAGGCAGTTTGGGCACCATTTGCATCTAATTTGAACTGGGCAATCGGGGTTCTGATGACAATTCATTAATTTATTGAGATCAGTCACCGCGGTGTAGTGGTTCCTATCACTTTTCTGTAATAAAAGCAAATAAATAGGTGTTCTGCCAGTGACCTTTGAACTATGAATTATACTTAAATGAGGGTGATGGAAGGCATAACTATCAGAAACCTCATCAATTATCACAGTAAGAGTATAAGAAAAGACGTTTATTGCTCAATTTAAGATGGCATTTTTCTTTTCAAATTTGGGGATATTTATTAATTTCATTTGGCAATCCGTAATTTCGTCATATACTAAATCGTTTAAAAACTGTGTGTATTTTGTAGCTCTATGCCGATTTTCTAAAATTAAATCTTTTTTGCCAGAATACTATAAAGGAAGCATTTATCGTCGGTATTTTTAACATTTATAATAGCTCTTTAGATATAAAAGCAAAAAGAGTCTGAATATATCGATGACCTGATAAACGACTAATTTGGAAAAATTTGGTAAGTATAAAATCTATTTCTAAAATATTGATTACTCGCCATCCACTGCCTAAATGCGTGAACTTTTCTATTTTTCATTGAGTTTATTAATTCCTTCAGATAAAAAACTATCTGAAAAGTTTTCTGCGTTGTTGGAAAAATAATTGTCGCGTATTTTCCCATCTTTTCAAACTGTATTAAAACGGCAAATCGAATTTTAACATCACCCTTATCGTTTCAATCTTTCCGAACTGATTCTCTCAGTTGACATTATTTTTATCAGTCGCACCTTTGATGTATCAAATTTAATTGTTTTAATTTCGGCGTTAAAATTAATTTGTATCATTGGTTCTAATGAACCACCAACTTGATTAATAGCATGTTTTACAATATATACAGTATTTATAATATCAACATTATTTACATTATCTATATTATTTATAATATCTACATTATTTATAATATCAGTATCTACATTATTTATAATATCTACATTATTAATTGATTCGTCATCAGTGATTTCGATTACTTTTATTTTTATAAGTTTATTTGGTATTTTAGATGTCCTATGTTCAGCAGGTCTTTTATTTTTTAGTTATTTTTGTTGGCGTACAATATTATTATTTATAAAATTCATAATATTTACATTATTTTTATTACTGGTACGAAACAGCTCCTTTTTATTTATTTTAAATGACTCTAAATGGTCTTTGTGAGTGTTTAAAAAGCTCTATATTTTATGGGCTGGGATGTTTTGCATACAGGGCAAATAAAAAACCTGGTGTAATTAAATTTATGGGCATAGTATTGTTTCATTTTTTGGTGACATATTTCACCATGTTTCTTTGATACCATTCAGTTTTATGGGTAAAATTTACCTGATAAATTAATAATAATAAATTAAATAACTTGTATAAAAAAAATAATAATATAATTATTTTACAATATTTCTTACAATTATCTTTCATTATTATACAAGTCTATAACATAAAGACTTGTATAATATTAAATGATAATTCCTATATAGTCAAATGTATTAGACAATGCTTTGCACCTGTTTTGCATGATTATTGCAACATTCGAGTATCATTCATTATTACATTATTATACAAGTCTATAACACAAACACCTGTATAATAATGAATGTTTCCCATACATAGATATTGAGTTTCAAATTATAGGGTGAATAGCTGCATGTCACTGCAAACTATTATTATTATTATTTTTATTTTTATTAATTTTTTTTTATTATTATTAATATTATTATTATTTTTATTATTATTATTATTATTATTATTATTATTATTATTATTATTATTATCACATAAAATGAATATTATTTTTATCATATAAAATAAATATTATTATCATATAAAATGAATATCATTTTCAATGCTCACTGCAGAATATTATTATTATGATTATTATTTTTATTTTTTCTTATTATTAATAAAGAAGAGATATTCATTAACCTAAAATTTAATAAAAACGACCTTTTATTATTCACAGAAATCATTTTCTAGAAATAGTTAATAATCAACTCTGCATGACTTCATAAAATCTTCATAATGATCCATAAAAATTTCAATAATCAACTTTTCATAAAGTTACATAAAATCTTCTACTTTTCATAATTTTCAAAAATAACTTTATTAGAATTTTATTTAAATTCGTCAAATTTATTTAAATATATTAATTTACATTAATTATATATTTAAAAAAAAATTTTTTAAATAAATAAAGTACTAACATAAATCATCAAAATTATCATCATCAGATGATGATGATGAATCGTCTTCGCCATTAGATGTGGGAGCATTATCTAAATCCGCATCTTCTTCAATAGAAGTCCGAGATTATCTACTGTATCCTCCAAAATAATTATTGGGTAAATTGCCGGAATCATACCATCATCATCTAAAATGTTTTTTATATTTTGTAAATAAATAAATATTAAACTTACCGATAGATATGACCTCATAAACATCATCATTAATAGAAGTTGCAGTATCTTCGATAATAATTGTTTCAACATTATTACGAGCTAAAGGAATATTAATAAAATCGTTTAATAAACAAATAATTTTTACCAAAAACGTCATACAAATTCAAAAGATCCTCATTTTCGGTTACATCGAACCAGTCTAAATTTACTAAAAATTAACATTAATAAATAATAAATAAAAATTAACAGTGGATGAAGTCGGAAGACTTCTTAAAATATTATTATGTCCTGCCATATTAAAATTTTGAAATAATTGTGACAGATTTTGAATTTGCATATGTTTATAAAAAGAATAATATTTTAAGGTCTCAGCCAATCAGAATGCAGCAATACATACGTATTTTACATGCAATACACACATTAAGGTTATGGAAATTCTGCATGCAGCCTATACTGTGGAGGCATGTATTCTTTGTAAAACCCATGCAGTCTAGAGTATGTATGCGAGTTCTTTGAAAATGACATGCAGTCTAGAGTGTGTTCTTTGTTAATCATGTGATGATCATGCACTGTCTTTTTTAATCACTCACTAATCATGAACTGTCTTTGTCGATATTAATTAAAGTATTAATTAAAAAATACAACAGATAATAAAAATAATAATAAAATAAAACACAACACAACATTAATACATTTATTAGACATTTCTATAACCTAAATATCAAATCGCTTGGATAATAACCAAGCTAAACAGTGTTGATCACATATTAAGGTCCATGGTTTTTGATACATAGTTTTATTGTACACGATAGGTTTACCCATTGTTTGCAGTTTCGAAACCATTAAAGCCGAATAATAGAAACCCATAGGATCAAACACAAATATATTGCTAGGTTTCATATATATTGCTAACCAACGTTCTCCACTAAGATAAGATGATTGAGTATTGACGATTATAGCTTGATTATTACGTAAATATGGAATTATATCAAGAGGAAAAACTCCTGGAAGTTCATGACCAATTATTTGTTTTCCAATTCGATAGACCTGAACAGAACTACATCAATAATATTAATAAAACATGAAAACCTTACTCCATGACAAATTATCATAAATTATCTATACATTTATACCAACAATGTTTGAACTCTGTTCAAACTAGTACGGTTCTGTTTGCAGTTATTTGAACCTCATTTTCAAATAATCCATATATCACAATATACACCAGATTATTTGTAGCTTTAGCAAATTTTATATCTAATCATAAATTTCCATTTTGAGGTAATTTGCTTTGATTTAAATCAAAATCGAGGCAAAAACAAATGTAAAGAATGGATATTTGCTTTCAAAATCATCAAGAGTTATACCACAATTAAGATTTTTATCCAAATAACTCATATTTCTCACTATACTCTGCATATATGTAGCACAATAATTATCATTATCGAAATCTTGAGTATATGTTTCTCTATAATCGCTATTTTTTGATAAAGTTAACGATGTTGCACCAAAGTTTTTGAAAATTGAGCTCGATGTTAAGTATGATCCATCATATTGAGATTCACTTTGAAATGCTACCAATATAAAGTTGGGCATTTTTCTATCTCCAAATATTTATTCCTTATAGAAAAAAGCTGCACTTTTAGCAATAGCAAATTGAACAATTTCCTTTGTTTTCAATGGATATATTGCATGCTTAGAATTAAGCCCTATTTGATGACTGGCTAATACACAGAGATCAACACGAATTCACTTTACCAATAATTTTGCATCAACTGATTGAAGATTTTGTGCAGTAGTAACACATGTTAGTGATAATGCTGACTCAGATCTTTTCAATCTAATGTGTACATTACCACCTGGGAGTAAATATTTCGGTTGATCCGTAAAATCGAGTTGTAATGATGTGCATATTATGAATAATTTTGAGCCTTGAATCCACATTTTCCTATCATCATCATTACCATAACCCATAGGAGTTAAACATGTATTTTTAGTATCGCTATTGTAATTTATAATAGTTTCTATTAGAGCTTTGTGAATATATGTACTGTTACCACCCTCAATCTTGATATTATTAAATCCGAGAACCACATCTTTAAAAAGTTTATGAAACAAAAAATTGTTTGGTATTACATCACAGTGGATGAAATCAGAAGACTTCTTAGAATATTATTATGTCCTGCCATATTAAAATTTTGAAATAATTGTGACAGATTTTGAATTTGCATATGTTTATAAAGAGAATAATATTTTAAGGTCTCAGCCTATCATCACAAAGTTCACCCAAAGGTTTTCTATCTTTATCTACAACTTTGATCTGAACAGTTAACAATGTATCGTTCAAATCTAAATATTCAGTTTTGGAACCTTTAATATTTTTAAAAATTTTTAATTCGTGATAAAAAAGTATTTTTTCTCGATTTAAAAGCCTAAAAAATAAAAATTGGTTTAAATCGCTTATATTTTAATTCATGATAAAAAAAGTCTAAGTATTTTTTCTCGATTAAAAAGCCTAAATATTTTGTCATACTTAAAATCTCATAAAAATAAAATTGGCTCAAATCGCCTGTCGATTAAAAAGCCTAAATTCTATTTGATCTATTAACTATCATGAATATTTTTATTTTTTATTTACTTTAATTATTTGTTTAAGTCAATAATATTATTTATTTATATTTTAATTATATTATTAATAAATTAAATTATTTGTTTAAGTCAATAATATTATTTATATTTTAATTATATTATTATTAAATGTAATTGTTTGTTTTAATCAAGTCAATTATTTGTTTTTAAATTATTAAATTAAATTGTTTGTTTTAATGAAGTGAATTAAATATATATTTATTTTTATATTATTATTATTATATTATTATTATTATTATTATTATATTATTATTATTATTTTTATTTATTTATTATTATTTTTTTAAATTTTTTTATTTATTATTATTATTTTTATATTATTATTAATATTAATTTATTTATTTTTTTTGTTTTAAATTTAATTTCAAGTACAAGAATAATTTTACAATGTAAAAAAGATAAATCATCGATAAATTTTGAATTGTAAAAATAACTTTCAATCCATACAAATATTTTTATTGACAATAAAGATTAAATTTTATTTCAAATCAAAAATATCCGAGTAATATGTTTTACGCATTTCGGCCAACAATATATGGATTTACCTTTTGACATTTTTTAATACTTGATAAAAAATAATACTAACTTAAAAACATAAAAATTATAAACATCAACAAAAATATATAAAAATAAAGAATATTTTCAAATAATTTATTCATTCAAAATTCTTCATAATCATCATATTCTTCATTAAACTCCGAAAATTCTTCTGGACTGTTACCTAAAACCACATCACCTCCCTTATAATGACCATATGCTACACTTATATTTTTCCCCACCCAAACCATTTTATCATCTTTATTTGTTAATGCAGTTTTGCTGTTTTTAATTGTAAATAATTGATGTTTTTTACTAGTAATACGAGTTTGTGGTACAGAAAAAATTAAGTTTTTGTTATAACAATCTAGGTATGACTTATGTTTTAAGTCAGTACCCTTCAATGATATACCCTTAGCTTTGATACTTTCAACTTCAGACAAGAGGCTATAACATTTTGGACCAAGAAACACCCACTCCTTGTATTTAAGTCCTTTATTCTCGTCTTTGAACTTTCCAATGACAGAATCAAGGTTCCTACTATACAAGGGATGTTTTGGGTCATAATTAGAAGTATCGAGGAGATTATCACGAACCACAGCAGATAAAAGAATGTCTAACTTACAATTCTTAATTTCTAGAAAAAAGGAATTAGTGTCCCCAGCAACTATATTAATTTCACAAGTGAATTCGTTTCGATATTTTTCTAACTCTATATATTGTAATTGATACATCCTAAGTTTAGATAAATCGAGTACAGTTTGTCCAATGTAACTCGGTCGATCTAAACACACCGATTCCTTATTTAATAACACAGAGACCAAATCATTGTCGATTTTAAATGATTTCCGAAAAGTTGGTTTTGAGCAATAATTAATTAATTTGTTTGCAGAATTACATAATCTTAAATTAATTCGTTTTTTAAGATTTTCAACGGTTTTTCCGTAGAGACTATTATTTAAAAGTTTATAATAGTTTATATTTAAGTCATTGGTTGATTGCGCTCTAAGTTGTGTGTTAGTGTCTATATACTTTTTAAATATTGATTTTTGATTATATTTAATGGCTCTATATACATGTGTAATTTTAATTTGTAAAGAAACAAAAAGCTGCAAAAGTCTCCAATGAAGAACATAATTCTTCTTTGGATAATGCGTTAGCATTAACTTCTCAACCTTAGAACCAAGAGCGCACATCTTTTCAGCAGCTACTGGAAAATCATTAAGTTTATCATGAAGAAATGTTGGGATTTCTAAATCTACTTCAAATGTGACAGCAAATGACAGTGATTCAAGGTCCTTATTCAAAAAACTAATTAAATTATTTAATTGATTAGTATCAGTAACCCATTCAAAATTTCCATATGGTAATGGTTGACTTAAAGCCCAACCATAGAGATTATTGATGTCAATGTAAAGCAGTTCGGTGTTGTCATCAGATACTACGTGATGTTTATTAACAAAGGTTAATCCACCACGGATTCCCCCTTCGAAAAAATTATACATCTCCATATCAGTGAGAAATTCAATTGGTTCGTCAGGAGTCATAAGAGCCGATGCCCAAGACATACCGGGAATTCCATAAAAGTTAAGTGGTTCCAATCGGTTATGAGTTAAGGACTTTGAACGAAATTGCTGAAAAAAGTAAGCCAAAAGAAAAACATCAAGTTTGAGGTAAACCATCATATAATCTAGTAAAGAGTTACAATTGGTTTCTTCCCAAATAGATTGAGCCTTACTATATTCGGCTTCAGTTACATCTTCCCAAATCGGTGGAAGTTCATATGTAGTTTCTAACACTTCTTGAGAAGTTGCAAAGTTATAAGGGAAAATACCTTTAGTATCGATAATACTACCTACAAATTCCGAACGAGTTAAAGGAAGAGTTGTCAATGTTTTAACTGCGTTACTTAATGAACTATTAATAAATTGACAAGAATCAATTAATTTTACAGTTAATCCACTGATTCTTGCTGACAAAGAAAGAAACTTTTCACTTGTTACAGGAATACAACTTATTTCCCACGTTTTAAAATCACTCATACCATACTTGAGGATATGGTGAAGATCATACACTCTCTAATTATGAAAAACAACTGGAAATTCAAACCTTATTTGTCGAGAAATATTACATTTGGAACAAGATGCTCCCAAATATTTTCCAGTAAAGTGATCATGGTCCTTAACCGGTACTGATAAAATCTTATTACACAAATAACAACAAGTTGCCGAAGAAAACGAAAGAATGTCTGAGTCTGTTAATAATATTTTCTTTTTATAATTATTTTGATAAAAGGGTAAAACAGTATTAATTGAAATTCTATTTATTTCTTGAAGAAAATTAACTACATAATCATCACCCAGGAAACTCTTGTATGATTTTTCACCTGTAAAATTGTTAATTAAAAGTAAACCGGCCGAAATCGGCATATGTATTTGAAAATGTATGTCATCTGAAGGTAAGATAGCCTCAAAATCAGCGTAAAGGACGAAAGGAGAAGTAACGGTTTTAGCCCAATTCTTAAATTCCAAGTTTTTATTTAAAGGTAATGTATAAAGAGTTGTGCCTAATTGATTTTTATCACACAACCCTTTATGTTTATTTAATGAAATTATATTGCGAAAACCATTTAGACATCGATGGCACCATATACTTTGAACTCTAGTATCAGTAAAAGAATGATTCCTATAATTTAAAACCCTATCTAATTTAGTAACAGCGATATAATGATACGAATCAAGGCTTTCTAATAAAATTAAATTATTAGGCTGTCCCCCAACAACTTTAGAACGATGAATTATTTCAACATAAGGATGTTTTAAAACTTCAGGGTTAGAAAAATCATTAATTAAATTATTTTCATCATACGTAAGGACATTAATTGAAAGATTTGGATTTTTAACTTCAAATTTTGGAATGTCACAAAGTCTCACAGGTAAATCCGAAGGTGAAAAGTCAAGTTCAGAAGTGTTGTAGCTAAAGGTTTCATTTCTATGATGGTTACTTATATTTTCATGATTTAAAATAGCTAAAATACTGTAAATGAAACATCAATTATCGGAATTAGCAACATCTACAGTACAATGTTTATTTAATAAGGATAATGGTGTTGGAATAAATCCATGACCACTCAACCGATTAATTTGTGAAAACTTGGTAAGAACAAAATGAATTTCTTTTATTTTATTTATAACCCAGTTACTATCTTTATCATTAATTAATGTTATTTTTTCATCAAGAAGAGTAGCACCTTCATTTAAAAATGAATCACTCATTATTCTGGCAGAGTTTGAAATGATGAAAGATTGAAATTCTCCATCTTTTTCAAACTCTACATCAATACAAAATTGAATCTTAACAGATCCCATTTGATTGATAACATTATTTAATTTATTAATTAACTGTGTGGGTACTGTAATTAACTTTAAATTTAAATTCGAAACATCCATTCTAACAATGGCATGTGATTGATTTAAATCAAAATTAACAATAGGTGCTATCGAGCCACCATATTGATTAACAATAACAGAAGGAATATCAACAGGAAAAACATCATCTGAATCAGAAATGATTATTACATCATCAACCATCTTTGATTCGTCAGAGTCAGAAAGTATGATAGTTTCTATAATTTTTGGAACTTTCGAAGACCGTGGATTATTATTATTATTTGTTTTTCTTTTCTTTTTTGAAATATTATTATTATTTTTATTATTATTATTATTAGTATTAATATTATTATTATTATTATTATTATTATTAATAATATTATTATTACTATCACTCACTGGTAATTTAAAAATATATTTTCGCTTACAGTTAAACTGTGTTAAATGTTCCTTGTGGTTTAAATAAAACTCTCTATAATTCATTTTATGGGTAGTTTTACACGTGGAACAAATATAATAGGTGATGTGGTTATAGATATGAGAATAATAATTCTCCATAATCGTATCACAATTTCCATCGTGTTGTGGAGAATTGCAAAAATTTGGGTAAAGGTTACCTGTTATAATAAAAGAAAAATTTAAAAATAAAATCATAAAATCAAATAAATAAATCATTAAAAATCATTAAAATAAATCACTAAAATATAAACATTAAATTAATTTTACACACAATGAATAAATGAATTTGATTTTTTAATTTTATTTTGAAAATCTTATATAAGTATATTAAAATAGTTTAAAATCATAAAATGAATAAAAGTAAATGGTTTTCATATTATGTAATTATTCATTAATTTTTTTTATAGAAACCTCGGTTAGAAAAGAAGCTGTCAAGTTAATTCTTGAGGAAAATTCTATAAATGCTATCAGTTTAAGCAGAAATTCACCATTAATGTATTTACAATATTCAATGGAATATTTAAAATTTCCAATCATATATTCATTTAGAGTAAGTATTTTTATTAAAAGTAATATTATTAATAAATTTTAATAGGAACCAACAACATTGAAACAAACCCTATATAACATGAAAGTTGGTGAAATTGGTGAAATTGATCGAAAAAATATAACAGAGTTATTACGAGCCATCAACAAAGATATTAGTTTTAATGAACAAATCACTTTTATGAATTGTGAAAAAGAATGTAATTATGAAAATAAAAAAGAAAATGAACATTTTATGATTAAAATAAGAATTCAAGGATATAAAGAAGGAAACCAGACTATTCGACCAATTTGGAAAATTATTGAAGCCAAATGTATTTAAATAAAATTTATTTAACTTTATTCGTCCTAGTTTTTTATCATATTATTTTGAATTTTGTTTTTTGAGTTTAAATTAATAAAATGTTAATATTAAATTTAATTAAAAAATTATCATTTTATAATTATGATAGTAAAAATTTAATAGTACTTACATTTTAATGTTTTACTTTTGCGACTCGGAATTTTAATATTTTGACCATTTTTGTTGATAATTTTTATTAAAGATTTTAAATCTTTAATTATATTATTTATGGATTCCATTTTCTAAAAATAAAAATAATTAAAAATATGATAAAAAACTTACTAAAGTTTGGTATTTGATAAAAGTGAATTTTTTTAAAAATGCATTCAGTTATATATTAACAAACATGTAAGTGGTTACATGATCGACCAATTAAAATTTAGTTTATAAAACACACTTAATTACATAACATTAAAAACATTTAAATACATATAATCCTCTGTACTTAATCCTTTAAAAGTAATACGTATTACATAATTCATCTTTAATTACATTTATAATTAAAAAACAATTTTGTAAAGAAACTTTATTCAATAAATTCATTTATTTTTCATTGTTTTTAACCAAACTAAGCAATACTGTCCACATGTTTTTGTCATCTGGTTTTGATAACGAATTCGATTGTATTCAATTGGCATTAACATTGATTCTAGTTTATTAATTAATATAGGGGAATAATAGAAACCCATTGGATCAAATACATTTATTTTATTTGGTTTCACATAAATTGCAAGCCAATGTTCGCCACTGATATTAGATGATTGAGTATTTACAATCAAAGCTTTGTTAACATCGATATATGGAATTTTATCTAGAGGGAAAACTCCAAGAAATTCTTTTCCCAATAATTTTCTACCAATAGAATCAATCTGAATAGAACTAATAATAATTAAAAAATATATAATTAATAATATTTCTTACTTCATACTTGACAATTAAAAAATCTCAATCTGGTTTATAGTTCAAACTAATACTGTTCTATTGGAAGTAATTTGAATTTCTTTTTCAAAAACTCCATATACAATTACAGTAACAGATTCAGTTAGGGGTGATCCAAACTTTATATCTAATCTTAAATTTCCACTTTGTGGTAACTGACTTTGATTAAGATCGAAATCTGGCGCCAATACGAATGTAAAGAATGGATACTTATTTCTAAAGTCTGACATACTGATACCACAATTCAAATTTTTATTAAGATATCCCATATTCCTAACAATACTTTGCATATAACTTGTACTATAATTATCATTTTCAAAATCTTGACTATATTTTTCACGATAATCACTTCCTTTACTTAAAGTTATTGACTTAACGTTAAAGTGATCAAACATAGTAAATGTATCTAAAAACGAACCACTAAATCTTTTATTTCCCTGGAAAGTTACAAGGATAAAATTAGGTAATCGTCTATCACCAAATATTTGTTCCTTATAAAAAGAAGAAGATCCAATAGGTAAAGAAAATTCAACAACTTCTTTGCTTCGCATTGGATAAATTGCATTTCTTGTAGCAAGACCTATTTGATGACCCGCTAAAACAGAAGGTTCAACACGAACTCTTCTAACCATTAATTTTGCATCTAGCAATACTATTTTAGGTACAAATTTTCTGGATTTGTTCTTGTTAATTTAATTTGGACACTAACACCTGGTAACAAATATTTGGGTTGATCAAAGAAATCAAATTGGAGTGGTGAACATAATAAAAATGCTTTTGATTTTGCAATCCATGTTTTTCGCATAAGATCATGTTCAGTGTAACCCATTCCCCCTAAAGATGTATGTTTAGTATCTTGATTATAATTTATAATAGTTTCAATTAGAGATTTGTGTGCAAAACTATCATTTGCTCCTTCAATTTTAGTAGAATTAAAAACTAATTCAGCGTCTTTAAAAAGAGTTTGAAAAAAGAAATTGTTTGCTGTTACGTCAGCTTCTTGTGTAATATTTTCACCTAAGCTATTTACAACTTTCAACTGAATATATAACAAAGTATCGTTCAAATCTAAATATTCTGTTTGTGATCCGTTAATGTAAAATTGAATCGAAGAGGTACCAGCATCAGTTATTGAATTCATTGGGAAAATATCTTCAAATGAACCATGTTCAATCACGGCTTGAGGGATGGTCTATCAAAAAGACATAATTCAGATTTTGCACTAATCATTTTTCAAATATAATTCCGAATCCTCTCATTCTTTTGTTTATATGTTTCTTCATAATCTTTCTACGTTTAAGTGTCACTCCTTTTGTTCATTTTTATGATTAAATACATCACTTACTTTATTAATAACACTAGGTAAAGTTTGCATAACACTAGGTAAAGATTCTTTAATTTCAGATATTGCATTAGATTTTAAAGCAGGTAAAAAATCAGAATTATTATTTATTACACCATTTGCCGTTTTCATACCGAAATTGCCTATACGTCTAAGAATAGGTAATGCAAATCTACCTATTGTTTTCAACCAACCGGTTTCATATTGTTTACCTATAAAATATGGTAATTCTCCACCAGATTGACTACTACTATAAAAATTTACAATGTCAGGATTACTCATTTATTTTACGAAAATGTAATGTAAGAAAAGTTTTATCTTCTTTACCAAATATATATTTTCCACTATCGTCACGAATATTGATTTCTATATTGTTTATATATGTTGACGATACAGACGAATACATTGGGTTTTTCTCTATAATTTGAACTAGATCATCCTTTTTATGTTTTTCAACCCATACACATTTCAATAGAGGTATCAAAACATCATCAACAAGAATAGGTTCAATGATATTTGTATAGATCATCATTTGTTGATTACTTTGCAAAATTTCTGGTAAACGTAATCCAACAATAACTTTTCTGAATATGATTCTTCACTTAATCCTAAACTTTGAGCAAGAATTTACTAAATTTAACTTTACTGACATCATCTTTCAATTCAATTTTGACTAATCTTCCTTGTTCAATTTCGCAAGATTTAAATGGATGCGGATAAAAAGTCATTAATTGATCATTTATTTGTGATAAATTAGTAATGATTAAATTTTCTTCAAATTTATCTGTATACTCGACATCATAAAAGTAATTTATAGTTAATCGAATTGTATCAAACTTTATTTTACGATTATTTGAAGGAATTTTAATTTGATTCAAGTTTCAACAAAATTTCTTTCTTTTTTATTAACTCCTAATTTTTGAGCTTCTGCAATACTGTCAAATGAAATTTTAAATGGAAAATATTTACAATTAATATTTAAAGTATTTCCATCAATGTATACTAGATAAAATATAGAGTCGTGACTAATTTTATATTCATTCTTTGCATCATTATAGTAATAATATTCATAACTTGTATGTAATGTACTCTTACTATATTTAATATTTGAGTTGTTATAAAATGGAAATTATTGTATACAAAAGTGAAATCGGTCAGAGCAACTTGCCATTCACCTTCCAAGTAAATAGGATTTTGAAATTCAACATTAAATTTATCAGCTTATTATTTGGATGATAAGAAGACAACTATTACTCGGTAGATTTATGTAAATTCTTTATTCATTTATTTTTCTAAAATGTATTGATAAATGTGTTTTGGTATCTTTACTAAATTTAATTAATTTTCCACTATCATCGCGAATATTAATTTCAATGTTGTTTATAGTTGAAGTTGAAATTGGTAAATACATTGTATTCTTCATTTCTAATTGTACAATTTCTCCTTGTTCATAGTTTTTAACCCAAATAGATTTTAATAGAGGAACTCTAACATCTCCAACAGTTATTGGTTCAATAATATTCAAATGAACATTTGTTGATGATGATGTAATAATCTTGGAACTTTATTACCAACGATGTCTTTATCACTAAAAGTTTGTTTATTTAATCCTAAGGTTTGATTAAATTGTTGTCAAAATATATTTTTGAAATGTTATCTGCAAGTTTTATTTTAACCAATTCATTGTTTTCAATTTTAGTTCTTTAAACGGAGACGGAATAAATGACATTAAATGTCCTTGTAATTCAGATAATGTGTTTATGAGTAAATTATCTTCAAAATATTTTCAAATATTGTTTTTTCTTCATAATTATAATTATCCCGAATTGTTCCATAACACCATCATCTGTAAATTTTGGTAATTTTAATCGACAATGATCATCTTCATTAATGACGGATATAGATTTTAATCCAAAACTAAACGCATGTTGAATGTCAGGGAATGTTACTTTAAATGGAACATGTGGACAGACAATAACCAAGTTCTCATATTTTTCAATAAAACATCAACATCAGGGTATGTTTAGGATTTATTAATTCATAAGTTTCATTTTGATTATTTATTTTCAAATATTTTATTTCAGTAACACTCTTCATCGTTTCATAACTTAGGTAAGAATTACTATAAAACGGAAATGTTTTATACACAAAAGTAAAATCAATCAAAGCAACTTCCCACTCACCATCCAAGTAAATAGGATTTTGAAATTCGACATTAAAATTACTAGCTTCATTATTAGGAAAAATAAGAGGACAACTATTACTAGGTAAAATCATATAAAACTGGTTTTCTTTCATAATATTTATTTAATTAATTGATTTTCAGATATCCAAGTTGGAGTTTCATATCCATGCCATTTAACATAGTATCCTGTTCGTAGAATTTTCCACTAACTTGATTGTTTTCCTCATCTTTGATAAAGTACATTACAGGATTCTGATTCGTATCAATTTCTGAGATTTGAAATACTTCATCGCTCCAATTGTTGTCGAAATTCTTGATGAAAGGAGAAGCACTGATTTTACTTATTCTAACGTGATTACCCACTTTATATTTAGGCTTTTTAATGATAGAATCAGATTGTTGTGATATCCAATTATCCATATTATTCGTTGAATAAACATCAATTGGTCGCATTCCATTTAAACCCTATGTGGCGAATAATTGTAGCTATAAATTGCTTTCGGTAAAACATTTATCCAGGTTTTATTTCCTTTATATACGAAATATTTTTTCAAGCGATCTCTTAGAGTTCGATTAAATCTTTCCACGTGGGCAGCTTTAAATTGAGAAAATACAGAGTATTGATTTATTCCTTTGATAATTTCTTTAACTTTACTATTATAAAATTCTTTACCTAAAGAATAAATTTAATTTAATTTATTTATTTAATTGCATACCCAAATCAGTTTGTAAATTACGAGGCTTGCCATCAATAAATAATTCATTGATTGCTTCAGCCATTTCATTGGCCGATTTGGTTTTTGTTGGAATAGCACGAGCGAATCGACTAAATATATCAACACATGTCAAAATATATTTGTATCCCTTATTAATTTTAGAGAATGGTATCATTTCATCAAATCCATTTGCATAAATCATCAACTCCCATTGTTTTATAACTACGGGTTTTGAATTTCTTCAACATTGGTTTATTTAAACTGTACGCCATTTGCCCAGATAACCAATTCTGAGTTCTTTCTTTGAATTAACTACTTCCTTCGCCAATTTTCTTACACCACCAAAATCAGCGGAATGTTTTGGGTCTGTCTATACTTTTTCGAGCTTTTTCACTGTGTTTCGATTTTTGGTTAATGTTTCCTTCATTTACAACAAGTTGTCAAAATATTTAAATCTAAATTATGTTTATCCGATAATGAATTCTTGGTAACCATTAAGAAGTTAATGATGAAATTGCGCTTATTGCATATAATACTATTGGAATTAATGCCCCAAAAATCACCATTTTGTTTATATATTATTTTTCGCATCAAACGACGATTCTTAGTGTTTACTAAAGATAAAATGATCTTTTATGCTTTTGTAATACAAGTTTTTTAACTTTAGTAATATTTACATTACCACGAACTACATTAACAATAACTTCAACTAAATCATCTATAACAAATGAAGGAAAATTCTGTAAAATATTCATTCTTTTATTATTAGGAGCCTTCATCAAGGCATAAAATATGGTGACTACGTTCAACTTTCATATTAAATACATTTTTCATCTAGTTGTTTTGTTTATATTTTAATCCACTTTTTATTTTTAACAATCTTCTTACTCGTTTTTATTATTTTACGTTTAGTAACCCTTTTCTTTGTAACCTTTTTCTTTGTTGATTTTTCACGTTGAACAATAACTTTTTTAAACGTCATTTCAAGTAATTATTTTCAGATTTCAATTTTTTTTATAAATCGTAACACCTTTCTCATTGAAAATATCAGTTCTAATACGTAATTCATCAGGACATTGTTGTGTAAAGTCAAAGAACAAATATCCGTGGGGAACCTTTGTTGCATCTTGAAACGAATCAATTAAAACTTTTCTATCATTGGGATAAGCTTGCCTAGCAAGAAAAATCTATAATGGTTGCATCTCGAGGGTTTTTAAAAATAACCAAATATTGGACATTTAAATTACGAGTTCTATGACCACCGCCTTGATGAAACAAGTTTTGAGTAATGAAAATAACAGTAACTCCAATATGTTGAGGAATTTTTGTAAATAAATTATTAAAATCCTTTTCTTATTAGCTTCCTGGTATAGATCATCGATAATAATAACATCACCTCGATGTAATCTAGTTGACCAATTTTTATCAAACCCTTTAATTATATCATTTTCAATTTACAGAATTGATTTTGAGTAAGTCCATGTTCTTCGTCAGCTCCTCTGTGCCAATATATTTGTTTGAATTTTGATTTGAACAAGTTCGATTGTAATAAATTGCATACAAATAAAGTCTTTCCACAACCACTTGGTCCAACTACTTGATATACTGCATCATTTCTTAATTCCATTTTATTATTAATTATTTATTTAATTGTTTATATTTGTTTTAATTTTTAGAATTACTTGAATAGAAATTATTTGAAAATGTTGAGTAATATAAATTATAAAGGAAGATATTCTATACCTGATATGAAATTCTCATTTGGAAAACCACAACAAGTTGTAGATAGATCAGGTAAGTATCCGATAATATTTTTCAGATCGGGAAATGTCGGGTAATGGGAATGTAAGCAACCTCTAAAAACTGGGATTTGAAATATAATATACATGATTTACAATTCAATCAATCACTGTAACAATCGATATTGGAAAATTTATAAATCTATATGAATTACAAAGAAAGGTGAATTGTATATTTGAACCAGAAATATTTCCAGCATTACGTCTTCAAAAATATAATCCATCATGTGTCAATATATTTTCAAGTGGGAAAGTAGTAATACTCGGAATAAAATACTTGGATTATAATGATTATGTGAAAATATTAAATCAGAAATAACTATGTTAATAATTAATAAATATTTGTTGAATTTGTTTAATTTATTAAGTATTAAAAAATGTCAAAAGGTAAATCATGTATATTTAAATATGTATTTTATTTTATTATTTAGTTTATCTCTTTGAAGTAATTTTAAAGAAAATTCAGGAACTTTATCCAAGAATTAAAAATACGTTGGATTATTGCGCACCAGAGTTTCTCGCAACAAAAATTTATCATTTCACAGGGATTAACATTGAAGAACTTCTCGAGATTCACTATGACAACGTTCAGGGATCTGATGACCGATGTGTTGCAAATTGCATTGTTTGTAAAGATAGTATGAGAGTAACATGTTCAAATGAATGTCCATGTTGCCACGATTTCAAACGTGACCAAACAATCCATATATTATTGGCCGAAATGTGTAAATCATATTACTCGGATATTTGAAATAAAAATTAATCTTTTTTATTTAATCTTGTCAATAAAAATATTTGTATGGATTAAAAGTTATTTTTTACAATGAAAAATTATTATTAGACTTGCAATTTTAAAAAAATGTTAATAATAATAAAATAAAAATAATAATTAATATAAAAATAAATATTAATTAAATAAAAATAATAATTAAATGAAAATAAAAAAATAATTATTTAATTCAATTTCATTAAAACAAACAATTTAATTAATAATTATATAACTTTAAAATAAATTATTGACTTGATTAAAACAAACGGATTAAATTTAATAATAATATAATTAAAATATAATAAATAATATTATTGACTTAAACCAAAATTAAGAAAATAAATATAATTAAAATATAAAAAAATAATATTATGACTTAAACAAATAATTAAATTTAATAATATATAATTAAAATATAAATAAATATATTATTGACTTAAACAAAGCAATTAAAGTAAATTAAAAATTATAATTAAAATATAAATAAATTAATATTTATTGCTTGAACAAATAATTAAAGTAAATAAAAATAATATGATTTTTATCGAGCAAATTATTTAGCTTTTAGTACGACAGGCGATTGAGCCATTTTTTATGCGTAATGAAAAAATACTTAGGCTTTTTTATATGATATTTTAGGTTCTTATCGGGTTGAACCAATTTATTCATTCTCTCTCT
>CM039680.1:44651333-44786300 GCA_022537955.1 Schmidtea mediterranea
TTTTAATTGCATCAAGCCCTCTATACGTGTCACTACAGGCAAATAACATTTTTTTATAGCCATGCCTTTACATGGCGTGTTGTTTACGCATTCTTTACTATTTTTAAAAGTGAAAAGCCTGATGATTCGCGGATTCTACTTCTCATATGAAGGGTAAGATGAATAATCTCGTTATTATGTCACGATCTAGTTATGATTTCGCTGATTTATCATTTTATTAACCTGCTGATTTTCGCCTCCTAGCCCTCATGGTCGATTTATTTTCTAATACACACTATAGAATCTTAGGGCCACCCCAAAACCCAATTACTACCTTCTCTCTACTCTCATCCTTAAACTTTCCTATCAAGGATCTAGTCGTCTTGAATACTACAGATGAGAGGGGTCTAATTAGATGTCATAAAGATACCTTTGATTTTAAATAAAATATTATTTTTAATTTTTAATCTCCAAAAAGAAGCCATAGTAGATATCACCGCATTAATTTATAATAATTATAAATATCTATACCTTTGAAGAATAAGCAGCTCTTTTACTGAATATGATACTCCGTAGTTTGGATAGATCTAGTACGATTGTCGCGATGTGATAGGTCCTATTCAAACATAAATTGAATCTGTATTAGATCGTAGCAAACAGATTCTCATCAACAACTTCGATGGTTTTTCTGAATGCGGTTTTGACAGACACAGTCGTGAAATATTAAATTTTCTATGTATATATACATAGTTTGCAATTCTCTGCTTCTTAAGGTTCAACGGATTTACCAGTACAGCTGTTATCTGATACTACATTTAACTAATTTTATATATTGACAGGCTGCTTTGCGTGGGCAACGTAGTATTTTTACTTTATATATATCTATTTAAAAATGGTTTCTGTGTATATTTTCATCATATACACATCTCACAACTTGCTTCAGAACAAAAATAAGGCTGAGAAGATTCCAATAAAGAAATGGTTCTCTTTTGGGATATGCTTGAGCATCACTCTCAACTTTTTGAATTTGGTGAGTATCTCTATTACGGTCCAACATCGCAAAGTCTTTTAAAAAATCATGGAAATTTCAGGATAATATATACCTCCATAAGTATAATCCTATGGAAGGGTTTCAATTACTCAAACATTTGCCTCATTCATTACATCACTACCAAACATCATCCACACAAACAAATAGATTTCGGCAAAGATGGCCTAAGAACACACCTGTGACAAATTATTATATATCTATATACCAACAATTCGGTGGCCTCTGACAGAAGCAAATAGTGTTTGTTAACAAACAGTAACAACTCTCGTAAATTTCCTCCCTCGTAAAAATTGAACCTTTCCAATGTCCTGGTAAAAGCTCTATGGGTTCATCTAATGTCATGAAGCGCTGAACGCCCATGACATCCAGGAAATACCATAGCAATTTTCAGGTTCAAGACTTTGTTGCAATCAGGCTTTTTTTGGAGTAGTCAGCGAGTAGGAAACATCAACTTTTAAATATTCCATCATTGTAACGCAATTACCACAGTTTGTTTGCATCCAACCAATTCAGGCAGTCGCATACTCATCATCTTGTCACACCTCCCATTTAGGAACAATTCATAAGTAGTTTTCAAAACATCCAGAGCGCTAATTGCAGGAACTGACCTTAGAATTTTATAATTGAACCTAGGAAGCCGATGTAGTCAGAGGTAGTTGTGTAAAGTGTTTTTACGCTTTAAATAAGAGCAATTACAATTGCATACTATCTATAAATTACAAAGTCTGATTTTAGGCATAGAGCTACATGTTTATTAAAGGCATTATTCAGCCTCGAATCCCATCTTAGGCAGTTTGGGCCACCATTTGCATCTATTTGAACTGGGCATCGGGTTCTGATGACAATTCATTATTTATTTGAGATCATCACCGCAGGGTAAAGCTTGGGGCGTCTCTCCCCCTATCCAACTTTTTTCTGTAATAAAAAATATAGGTGTTCTTGCCAGTGACTTGACACTACTGAATTTATACTTAAATGAGGGTGACTGGCAGGCATAATATCAGAACTCATCATTATAAGTAAGAGTAATAAGAAAAGACGTTTATGCTCAATTTAAGATGGATTTTTTTTTCAAATTTGGGATATTTTATTAATTTTCATTTGCAATCCGTATATTCGTCATATACTAAATGTTTAAACACTGTGTTATTTGTAGCTCTATGCGATTTTCTAAATTAAATCTTTTTTTTGGCCAGAACTATAAGGAAGCCTTTAATCGTCGTAATTTTTAACATTTATAATGCCTTTAGATATAAAGCAAAGAGTCTGAATTATCGTGACCTGATAACGACTTATTTGGAACCAATTGGTAGTATAAAATCCTATTCACATTATTGATTACTCGCCATCTCATGCCTAAATGCGCTCGAACTTTTCCTCTCATTTTCATTGAGTTTATTACTTCATATCAGATAAAAAAAAACTTCTGAAAAGTTATCTGCCGTTGTGGAAAATTTGTCTAGGTATTTCCCATTTTACTGTATTCAAAAACGGCAAATCGCTTTTAACAATCACTTATCGTTTAATCTTCCGAAGATTCTCGCTCAGTTAGACCTTAATTTTTTATCAGTCGCGACCTTTGATTTAAATTTAGAACTTGTTTTAATTATCGGCGTTAAATATTGTATCATTGGGTGCTAATGAACCACAACTTGATAATAGCATGTTTTAAATAATACGTATCTTATAATATCACATTATTTACATTATCTATAATTTTAATATACTAATTATTTATATACAGTATCTACATTATTTATAATATCGTACATTATTAATTATTCGTCATCAGTGATTTCGATATTTTATTTTTATAAGTTTCATTGGTATTTTAGATGTCCTATGTTCGCAGGTCTTTTAATTTTTTTTTTTTTTGCGTACAATATTATTATTTATAATCTCAATAATTTCTACATTATTTTATTACTGCGGGGGGGGATTTTTAAAACAGCTCCTTTTTATTTATTTTTAAATGACTCTAAATGGTCTTGTGAGTGTTTTTAAAAGCTCTGTATTTTATGGGCTGGAATGTTTTTGCAACAGGGGCAAATAAAAACCTGGTGTAATTAATTTTGGCATAGTATTGTTCAATTTTTTGGTGAATATTTTCACCATGTTTTCTGATACATTCATTTTATGGGTGATTTACTGATATTAATAATATATTAAATACTTGTATGAAAAATATAATAATTATTTTAACATATTTACAATATTTTCATATTATACAAGTCTATAATAAAGACTTGTATAATTTAACATTGATAATTCTATATAGTCAAAGTATTAGATCAATGCTTTGCACTTTTTTGCATGATTAATTGCATCTTCGGTTATCATTCATTATTACTTATTAAAGTCCTATAAACACGAACCCTGTATAATAATGAATGTTTCCTATAACATAGATATTGATTTTCAAATTATAGGGGTGAAATAGCTGCATATCACTGCAAACTATTATTATTAATTATTATTATTATTTTATATTTTTTTTATTATTATTAATATTATTATTTTTTTTTTTTTATTACTTTAAGCTCTCGCATTGCATCAGGATTAGCCTAGGAACTTTATAATTAATTATATTATTTATATTATTATTATTAGACCACTAAATGAAATATATATATTTATATATAACAACTACAATACTAGTGATATATCAAATACTGGAATACAAGTTCATGCTCACTGCGATATTATTATTATGATTCACTTATCTTTTATTTTTTCTTACTTATTAATAAGAAGAGATACTTCCTTACTCTAAATTTAAATAAAAGACGACATCTTTTTTCTCTCACAGAAATCATTTTTCGAAATAGTTAATAATCAACTCTGCATGACTCCATAAACATCTTCATAATGATTCCATAAAAATTTATAATCAACATTTTCATAAGTTACACAAATCTTCTACTTTCTCATTAATTTTACAATAAATTTATTAGATTTTATTAAATCGTAAATTATATTAAATATTTATTTACATTAATTTATATATAAAAAAATTTTTTGAATAACTCCAAGTACTACACATATCATCCAAATTATATCATAGATGATGATGATGAATCGTCTTTCGCCATTGAGATGTGGGGCATTATCTAAATCAGCATCTTCATAGAAGTCGAGTTATCTACTGTTCTCCAATATATTATTGGTAAATTGGCCGGATCAAACCTATCATCATAAAAATGTTTTTTTATATTTTGTAATAAATAAATATCTACAACACTTACCGATAGATATGACTCATAACACATCCTTATAGAAGTTGCAGTATATTCGATAATATTGTTTCAGACACATTATTACGAGCTAAAGGAATATTAATAAAGATCGTTTAATAAACAATAATTTTACCAACCGTCATACAAATTCAAAACGAGTCGCTCATTTCGGTTCTCGAACCAGAATCTAAATTCTAAAATTAACATTATCAAATAATGAAAAAAATTAACCAGTGATGAAGTCGGAGACTCTTAAAATAATTTATTATGTCTGCCATATTAAATTTGAAATATTGTGACAGATTTGCATTTGCATATGTTATATATATTTTAAGGTCTAGCCAATCAGATCTGCAGCAGATACTACGTATTTTACAATCAATACAACAATTTACAGGTTTGGGAAATTCTGGCATGAGCCTATATGTGGGCATCGTATTTTTTGTAAAACCTGCAGTCTAAGATGTATGCGAGTTTTTGAAAATGACACTGCAGTCTAGAGTGTTGTTCTTTGTTTAATCATGTGATGATCATGCACTGTCTTTTTAATCACTGCACCAATCCATGAACTGTCTTTGTCGATATTAATAAGTATTATTAAAAAATACAACAGATATAATAATATAAATAAACACATATTAATCATTTTTAGCATCTTATATAACCTAATTTCAATGCTTGGATAATAACCAAGCTAAACGTGTTGATCAATTTAAGGTGGTTTTTTGATACATGTTTTATTGTACAGATAGGCTCTTACCCCATTGTTTTGCAGTTTTCGAACCCATTAAAGCGAATATAGAAACCCTAGGATCAACCAATATACTTGGCTAGGTTTCATATAACATATTGCTAACCAATGTTCTCCACCTAGATGAGACGAATTGGGAGTATTGACTATTATGGCTTGATTATTACTAATATGAATTTTATCAGAGGAAATACCCTGGAACGTTATCCGCCAATTATTTGTTTCCAATTCGATAGCATGAACAGAATACATCAAATTTAATAAACATGATATTACTCATGAAAATTATCATAAATTTCTTAATTTATACCAACATGTTTGCACTCTGTTCAAAACCTAGTAAGCCCGCGTTCTGTTCTGCAGTTAACTGAACCTCATTTTCACAATAATCATATATCACAATACCACACCACGATATTCTGTAGCTTAGCAAAATTTTAATTATCTAATATAAATTTCCCATTTGAGGAAATTGCTTTTGATTTAATAAAATCGAGGCAAAACCAATGTTAGAATGGATATTGTTTCAAAAATCTCAAGATTATCCACAATTAAGATTTTTATCACAATAACTCTATTTTCATACTACTGCTGCATATATGTAGCACAATAATTATCATTATGAATCTTGAGTATTGTTCTCTAATCGCTATTTTTTTTGATAAAGTAACGAGTTGCGCAACAAAGTTTTTGGAAATTTGAGCTCGATGTTAGTATTATCCATCATATTGAAATTCACTTTGAAATTACATATAAGTTGGGCATTTCTATCTCCAAATTTTTGTCTTATATGAAAAAGCTGCACTTTTAGCTAGAATGAACAATTGTCCTTTGTTTTAATGGATTATTGCATGCTTAATTAAGCCTATTTGATGAATGCTATACACAGAGATGAACGAATTCACTTTACCATTAAATTTGGGATCAATGATTGAGTTTGTGAGTAGAAACATGTTAGTGATTAATGCTGATCAGATCTTTTCAATCTAGAGTGTCATTAACCTGACCTGGGAGTAAATTTTCGGTTGATCCGTAAAATCGAGTTTGTAATGATAGTGCATATTATGGAATATTTGAGCTTGAATCCTTTTTCTAACTCATACTAAAAACCCATAGGAGTTAAAACATGGTTTTTTAGTATCGCATTGTAATTTATAATGAGTTTCTATTAGAGCTTTGTGAATATATGTAATGTTCAAGACCTTCAATCTGATATTTATCCGAGAACCAATCTTTAAAGTTTATGAAAAACATTGTTTGTATTACATCACGTGGGATGAATAGAAGACTTCTTAGAATAATTTATTGTCTGCATATTAAATTTTGAAATAAATTGTGACAGATTTTGAAATTTGCATATGTTTATAAAGAGAATATTTAGGTTCAGCTATATCACAAAGTTAACCAAGGTTTCTATTTTATCTAACTTTGATCTGACAGTTAACAATGTTATAGAAGTTCAAATCTAAATATTGTTTTGGAACTTTAATAATTTTTAAAAATTTTATTCGTGATAAAAAGTATTTTTTCGATTAACGCATAAAAATAAAATGGTTTAAAATGTTATATTTTAATTCATGATAAAAAAAGTCTAAGTATTTTTTTCTCGATTAAAAAGCCTAAATTTTTTGTCATACTAAAATTCTAAATAAGATTTGGCTAAATCGGCTGTCGATTAAAAGCCTAAATTTATTTGTATCTATTTAACTATTCATGAATTTTTTATTGTTTTTACTTATTATTTGTTTTAAGTCATAATATTATTTTTTATTTTTAATTATATTATAATAATTAAATTATTGTTTAGTAATAATATTATTATTTTTAATTAATTATTATTAAATTAATTGTTTGTTTATCAAAGTATTAATTTTTTTAAAATCTAATTAAATTAATTATTGTTTAAGTCAATAATATTATTTATTTATATTTTTAATTATTTATTATTAATTTAATTGTTGTTTAATCAAGTCATTATTTATTTTTAAATATATATTTTTATATTATTATTATTTTTTTAAATTTTTTTATTTCTTATTATATTTTAATATTATTTAATATTAATTTATTTATTTTTTTGTTTTAAATTTAATTTCAAGTACAAGAATATTTTACAATGTAAAAGATAATAATGATAATTTTGAATTGTAAATAATGGCTTAATCTAAAATATTTTTATTGCAATAAAGATTAATTTATTTCAAATCAAATATCGAGTAAATATAGATTTTACGCCGATTTCGGCCACAAGTATATGGGATTACCTTTGCATTTTTTAATACTTGATAAAAAATAATACTAACTTAAAACTAAAATATCATAACACAATATAAAAATAAGAATATTTCAAATAATTTATTCTCAATTTCATAATCATCATATTCTTCTTAAACTTCGAATTCTTCGACTGTTACTAAACAATACTCATTACTAATGACATATGCTAACTTATATTTTTCCACCCAAACCATTTTTATCATCTTTATTCTGTTATGCGTTTTGCTGTTTTTAATTGTTAAAATTGATGTTTTTTACTATATACCAGTTTGTGGTCAGAAAAAATTAAGTTTTTGTTATAACAATCTAGGTATGACTATATGTTTTAAGTCAGTACCTTTCAATGAAATACCTTTAGCTTTGATCCTTTCAACTTCAGACAAGAGGCTATACATTTTGGACAAGAACACACTTTGTATTTTAAGTCCTTTAATTCTCGTCTTTGAGACTTTCCCATGAAAACAAGGTTCTAACTATACAAGGATTTTTGGTCATAATTAGAAGTTATCGAGAGATTATCAGAACCACAAGCAGATAAAAGATGTCTACTTACAATTGTTATTTTTCTAGATAAAAGGATTAAGTGTCCCAGCAAACTTATTAATTCACAAGTGGATCGTTTCGGAATATTTTTGCTAACTCTTATATGTAATTGATACATCCTAATTTTAGAAAATCGAGTTAATGTTTGTCCAATGTAACTCGGTCGATCTATAACACAAAGATTCTTTTTAATAAACACAGAGACAATCCTTGTCGATTATTAATGTTCGAAAAGTTGGTTTTGGAGCATCATTAATTAATTTGTTTGCAGAATTAATAATCTTAAATTAATTCGTTTTTTAAGATTTTCAACGGTTTTTCCGTAGAGACTATTATTTAAAAGTTTATAATAGTTTATATTTAAGTCATTTGGTTGATTGCGCTCTAAGTTGTGTGTTAGTGTCTATATACTTTTTAAATATTGATTTTTGATTATATTAATGGCTCTATATACTGTGTAATTTTAATTTGTAAAGAAACAAAAAGCTGCAAAAGTCTCCAATGAAGAACATATTCTTCTTTGGATAATGCGTTAGCATTAACTTCTCAACCTTAGAACAAGAGCGCACATCTTTTCAGCAGCTACTGGAAAATCATTAGTTATCATGAAGAAATGTTGGGATTTCTAAATCTACTTCAATGTGACAGCAAATGACAGTGATTCAAGGTCTTATTCAAAAAAACTAATTAAATTATTTAATTGATTAGTATCAGTAAACCATTCAAAATTTTCATATGGTATGTTGACTTAAAGCCAACCATAGAGATTTTGATGTTCAATGTAAAGCAGTTCGGTGTTGTCATCAGATACTACGTGATGTTTATTAACAAAGGTTAATCCACCACGGATTCCCCCTTCGAAAAAATTATACATCTCCATATCAGTGAGAAATTCAATTGGTTCGTCAAGAGTCATAAGAGCCGATGCCCAAGACATACCGGGAATTCCATAAAAGTTAAGTGGTTCCAATACGGTTATGAGTTAAGGACTTTGAACGAAATTGCTGAAAAAAAGTAAGCAAAAGAAAAACATCAAGTTTGAGGTAAACCATCATATAATCTAGTAAAGAGTTTACAATTGGTTTTCTTCCAAATAGATTGAGCTTACTATATTCGGCTTCAGTTACTCTTCCAAATCGGTGGAAGTTCATATGTAGTTTTAACACTTCTTGAGAAGTTGCAAAGTTATAAGGGAAAATACCTTTAGTATCGATATACTACCTACAATTCGAACGAGTTAAAGGAAGAGTTGTCATGTTTTAACTGCGTTTACTTAATGAACTATTAATAAATTGACAAGAATCAATTAATTTTACAGTTAATCCACTGATTCTTGCTGACAAAGAAAGAAACTTTTCACTTGTTACAGGAATACAACTTATTTCCCACGTTTTAAAATCACTCATACCATACTTGAGGATATGGTGAAGATCATACACTCTCTAATTATGAAAAACAACTGGAAATTCAAACCTTATTTGTCGAGAATATTACATTTGGAACAAGATGCTCCAAATATTTTCCAGTAAAGTGATCATGGTCTTAGACCGGTACTGATAAAATCTTATTACACAAATAAACAACAAGTTGCCGAAGAAAACGAAAGAATGTCTGAGTCTGTTAATAATATTTTCTTTTTATAATTATTTTGATAAAAGGGTAAAACAGTATTAATTGAAATTCTATTTATTTCTTGAAGAAAATTAACTACATAATCATCACCCAGGAAACTCTTGTATGATTTTTCACCTGTAAAATTGTTAATTAAAAGTAACCGGCGAAATCGGCATATGTATTTGAAAATGTATGTCATCTGAAGGTAAGATGCCTCAAAATCAGCGTAAAGGACGAAAAGGAGAAGTAACGGTTTAGCCCAATTCTTAAATTCCAAGTTTTTATTTAAAGGTAATGTATAAAGAGTTGTGCCTAATTGATTTTTATCACACACCTTTATGTTTATTTATGAAATTATATTGCGAAAACCATTTAGACATCGATGGCACCATATACTTTGAACTCTAGTAATCAGTAAAGAATGATTCCTATAATTTAAAACCCTATCTAATTTAGTAACAGCGATATAATGATACGAATCAAGGCTTTCTAATAAAATTAAATTATTAGGCTGTCCCCAACAACTTTAGAACGATGAATTATTTCAACATAAGGATGTTTTAAAACTTCAGGGTTAGAAAAATCATTAATTAAATTATTTTCATCATACGTAAGGACATTAATTGAAAGATTTGGATTTTTAACTTCAAATTTTGGAATGTCACAAAGTCTCACAGGTAAATCCGAAGGTGAAAAGTCAGTTCAGAAGTGTTGTAGCTAAAGGTTTCATTTCTATGATGGTTACTTATATTTTCATGATTTAAAATAGCTAAAATACTGTAAATGAAACATCAATTATCGGAATTAGCACATCTACAGTACAATGTTTATTTAATAAGGATAATGGTGTTGGAATATCCATGACCACTCAACCGATTAATTTGTGAAACTTGGTAGAACAAAATGAATTTCTTTTATTTTATTTATAACCCAGTTACTATCTTTATCATTAATTAATGTTATTTTTTCATCAAGAAGAGTAGCACTTCATTTAAAAATGAATCACTCATTATTCTGGCAGAGTTTGAAATGATGAAAGATTGAAATTCTCCATCTTTTTCAAACTCTACATCATACAAATTGAATTTAACAGATCCATTTGATTGATAACATTATTTAATTTATTAATTAACTGTGTGGGTACTGTAATTAACTTTAAATTTAAATTCGAAACATCATTCTAACAATGGCATGTGATTGATTTAAATCAAAATTAACAATAGGTGCTATCGAGCCACCATATTGATTAACAATAACAGAAGGAATATAACAGAAAACATCATCTGAATCAGAAATGATTATTACATCATCAACCATCTTTGATTCGTCAGAGTCAGAAAGTATGATAGTTTCTATAATTTTTGGAATTTCGAAGACCGTGGATTATTATTATTATTTGTTTTTCTTTTCTTTTGAAATATTATTATTATTTTTATTATTATTATTATTAGTATTAATATTATTATTATTATTATTATTATTATTATAATATTATTATTACTATCACTCACTGGTAATTTAAAATATATTTTTCGCTTACAGTTAAACTGTGTTAAATGTTCCTTGTGGTTTAAATAAAACTCTCTATAATTCATTTTATGGGTAGTTTTACACGTGGAACAATATAATTAGGTTGATGTGGTTATAGATATGAGAATAATAATTCTCCATAATCGTATCACAATTTCCATCGTGTTGTGGAGAATTGCAAAATTTGGGTAAAGGTTACTGTTATAATAAAAGAAAATTTAAAAATAAAATCATAAAATCAAATAAATAAATCATTAAAATCATTAAAATAAATCACTAAAATATAAACATTAAATTAATTTACACACAATGAATAAATGAATTTGATTTTTAATTTTATTTTGAAAATCTTATATAAGTATATTAAATAGTTTAAAATCATAAAATGAATAAAAGTAAATGGTTTTCATATTATGTAATTATTCATTAATTTTTTTTATAGAAACCTCGGTTAGAAAAGAAGCTGTCAAGTTAATTCTTGAGGAAAATTCTATAAATGCTATCAGTTTAAGCAGAAATTCACCAGTAATGTATTTACAATATTCAATGGAATATTTAAAATTTCCAATCATATATTCATTTAGAGTAGTATTTTATTAAAAAGTAATATTATTAATAAATTTTAATAGGAACAACAACATTGAAACAACCCTATATAACATGAAAGTTGGTGAAATTGGTGAAATTGATCGAAAATATAACAGAGTTATTACGAGCCATCAACAAAGATATTAGTTTTAATGAACAATCACTTTTATGAATTGTGAAAAAGAATGTAATTATGAAAATAAAAAAGAAAATGAACATTTTATGATTAAAATAAGAATTCAAGGATATAAAGAAGGAAACCAGACTATTCGACCAATTTGGAAAATTATTGAAGCCAATGTATTTAAATAAAATTTATTTAACTTTATTCGTCTAGTTTTTTATCATATTATTTTGAATTTTGTTTTTTGAGTTTAAATTAATAAAATGTTAATATTAAATTTAATTAAAAAATTATCATTTTATAATTATGATAGTAAAAATTTAATAGTACTTACATTTTAATGTTTTACTTTTGCGACTCGGAATTTTAATATTTTGACCATTTTTGTTGATAATTTTTATTAAAGATTTTAAATCTTTAATTATATTATTTATGGATTCCATTTTCTAAAAATAAAAATAATTAAAAATATGATAAAAAACTTACTAAAGTTTGGTATTTGATAAAAGTGAATTTTTTTAAAAATGCATTCAGTTATATATTAACAAACATGTAAGTGGTTACATGATCGACCAATTAAAATTTAGTTTATAAAACACACTTAATTACATAACATTAAAAACATTTAAATACATATAATCCTCTGTACTTAATCCTTTAAAAGTAATACGTATTACATAATTCATCTTTAATTACATTTATAATTAAAAAACAATTTTGTAAAGAAACTTTATTCAATAAATTCATTTATTTTTCATTGTTTTTAACCAAACTAAGCAATACTGTCCACATGTTTTTGTCATCTGGTTTTGATAACGAATTCGATTGTATTCAATTGGCATTAACATTGATTCTAGTTTATTAATTAATATAGGGGAATAATAGAAACCCATTGGATCAAATACATTTATTTTATTTGGTTTCACATAAATTGCAAGCCAATGTTCGCCACTGATATTAGATGATTGAGTATTTACAATCAAAGCTTTGTTAACATCGATATATGGAATTTTATCTAGAGGGAAAACTCCAAGAAATTCTTTTCCCAATAATTTTCTACCAATAGAATCAATCTGAATAGAACTAATAATAATTAAAAATATATAATTAATAATATTTCTTACTTCATACTTGACAATTAAAAAATCTCAATCTGGTTTATAGTTCAAACTAATACTGTTCTATTGGAAGTAATTTGAATTTCTTTTTCAAAAACTCCATATACAATTACAGTAACAGATTCAGTTAGGGGTGATCCAAACTTTATATCTAATCTTAAATTTCCACTTTGTGGTAACTGACTTTGATTAAGATCGAAATCTGGCGCCAATACGAATGTAAAGAATGGATACTTATTTCTAAAGTCTGACATACTGATACCACAATTCAAATTTTTATTAAGATATCCCATATTCCTAACAATACTTTGCATATAACTTGTACTATAATTATCATTTTCAAAATCTTGACTATATTTTTCACGATAATCACTTCCTTTACTTAAAGTTATTGACTTAACGTTAAAGTGATCAAACATAGCAAATGTATCTAAAAACGAACCACTAAATCTTTTATTTCCCTGGAAAGTTACAAGGATAAAATTAGGTAATCGCCTATCACCAAATATTTGTTCCTTATAAAAAGAAGAAGATCCAATAGGTAAAGAAAATTCAACAACTTCTTTGCTTCGCATTGGATAAATTGCATTTCTTGTAGCAAGACCTATTTGATGACCCGCTAAAACAGAAGGTTCAACACGAACTCTTCTAACCATTAATTTTGCATCTAGCAGCAATACTATTTTAGGTACCAATTTTCTGGATTTGTTCTTGTTAATTTAATTTGGACACTAACACCTGGTAACAAATATTTGGGTTGATCAAAGAAATCAAATTGGAGTGGTGAACATAATGAAAATGCTTTTGATTTTGCAATCCATGTTTTTCGCATAAGATCATGTTCAGTGTAACCCATTCCCCCTAAAGATGTATGTTTAGTATCTTGATTATAATTTATAATAGTTTCAATTAGAGATTTGTGTGCAAAACTATCATTTGCTCCTTCTATTTTAGTAGAATTAAAAACTAATTCAGCGTCTTTAAAAAGAGTTTGACAAAAGAAATTGTTTGCTGTTACGTCAGCTTCTTGTGTAATATTTTCACCTAAGCTATTTACAACTTTCAACTAAATATATAACAAAGTATCGTTCAAATCTAAATATTCTGTTTGTGATCCGTTAATGTAAAATTGAATCGAAGAGGTACCAGCATCAGTTATTGAATTCATTGGGAAAATATCTTCAAATGAACCATGTTCAATCACGGCTTGAGGGGATGGTCTATCAAAAAGACATAATTCAGATTTTGCACTAATCATTTTTCAAATATAATTCCGAATCCTCTCATTCTTTTGTTTATATGTTTCTTCATAATCTTTCTACGTTTAAGTGTCACTCCTTTTTGTTCATTTTTATGATTAAATACATCACTTACTTTATTAATAACACTAGGTAAAGTTTGCATAACACTAGGTAAAGATTCTTTAATTTCAGATATTGCATTAGATTTTAAAGCAGGTAAAAAATCAGAATTATTATTTATTACACCATTTGCCGTTTTCATACCGAAATTGCCTATACGTCTAAGAATAGGTAATGCAAATCTACCTATTGTTTTCAACCAACCGGTTTCATATTGTTTACCTATAAAATATGGTAATTCTCCACCAGATTGACTACTACTATAAAAATTTACAATGTCAGGATTACTCATTTATTTTACGAAAATGTAATGTAAGAAAAGTTTTATCTTCTTTACCAAATATATATTTTCCACTATCGTCACGAATATTGATTTCTATATTGTTTATATATGTTGACGATACAGACGAATACATTGGGTTTTTCTCTATAATTTGAACTAGATCATCCTTTTTATGTTTTTCAACCCATACACATTTCAATAGAGGTATCAAAACATCATCAACAAGAATAGGTTCAATGATATTTGTATAGATCATCATTTGTTGATTACTTTGCAAAATTTCTGGTAAACGTAATCCAACAATAACTTTTCTGAATATGATTCTTCACTTAATCCTAAACTTTGAGCCAAGAATTTACTAAATTTAACTTTACTGACATCATCTTTCAATTCAATTTTGACTAATCTTCCTTGTTCAATTTCGCAAGATTTAAATGGATGCGGATAAAAAGTCATTAATTGATCATTTATTTGTGATAAATTAGTAATGATTAAATTTTCTTCAAATTTATCTGTATACTCGACATCATAAAAGTAATTTATAGTTAATCGAATTGTATCAAACTTTATTTTACGATTATTTGAAGGAATTTTAATTTGATTCAAGTTTTCAACAAAATTTCTTTCTTTTTTATTAACTCCTAATTTTTGAGCTTCTGCAATACTGTCAAATGAAATTTTAAATGGAAAATATTTACAATTAATATTTAAAGTATTTCCATCAATGTATACTAGATAAAATATAGAGTCGTGACTAATTTTATATTCATTCTTTGCATCATTATAGTAATAATATTCATAACTTGTATGTAATGTACTCTTACTATATTTAATATTTGAGTTGTTATAAAATGGAAAATTATTGTATACAAAAGTGAAATCGGTCAGAGCAACTTGCCATTCACCTTCCAAGTAAATAGGATTTTGAAATTCAACATTAAATTTATCAGCTTTATTATTTGGATGAGTAAGAAGACAACTATTACTCGGTAGATTTATGTAAAATTCTTTATTCATTTATTTTTCTAAAATGTATTGATAAATGTGTTTTGGTATCTTTACTAAATTTAATTAATTTTCCACTATCATCGCGAATATTAATTTCAATGTTGTTTATAGTTGAAGTTGAAATTGGTAAATACATTGTATTCTTCATTTCTAATTGTACAATTTCTCCTTGTTCATAGTTTTTAACCCAAATAGATTTTAATAGAGGAACTCTAACATCTCCAACAGTTATTGGTTCAATAATATTCGAATAAATGAACATTTGTTGATGATGATGTAATAATCTTGGAACTTTATTACCAACGATGTCTTTATCACTAAAAGTTTGTTTATTTAATCCTAAGGTTTTGATTAAATTGTTGTCAAAATATATTTTTGAAATGTTATCTGCAAGTTTTATTTTAACCAATTCATTGTTTTCAATTTTTAGTTCTTTAAACGGAGACGGAATAAATGACATTAAATGTCCTTGTAATTCAGATAATGTGTTTATGAGTAAATTATCTTCAAAATATTTTTCAAATATTGTTTTTTCTTCATAACTTATAATTATCCCGAATTGTTCCATAACACCATCATCTGTAAATTTTGGTAATTTGAATCGACAATGATCATCTTCATTAATGACGGATATAGAATTTAATCCAAAACTAAACGCATGTTGAATGTCAGGGAATGTTACTTTAAATGGAACATGTGGACAGACAATAACCAAATTCTCATATTTTTCAATAAAAACATCAACATCAGGGGTATGTTTAGGATTTATTAATTCATAAGTTTCATTTTGATTATTTATTTTCAAATATTTTATTTCAGTAACACTCTTCATCGTTTCATAACTTAGGTAAGAATTACTATAAAACGGAAATGTTTTATACACAAAAGTAAAATCAATCAAAGCAACTTCCCACTCACCATCCAAGTAAATAGGATTTTGAAATTCGACATTAAAATTACTAGCTTCATTATTAGGAAAAATAAGAGGACAACTATTACTAGGTAAAATCATATAAAACTGGTTTTCTTTCATAATATTTATTTAATTAATTGATTTTCAGATATCCAAGTTGGAGTTTCATATCCATGCCATTTAACATAGTATCCTGTTCGTAGAATTTTCCACTAACTTTATTGTTTTCCTCATCCTTGATAAAGGACATTACAGGATTCTGATTCGTATCATTTTCTGAGATTTGAAATACTTCATCGCTCCAATTGTTGTCGAAATTCTTGATGAAAGGAGAAGCACTGATTTTACTTATTCTAACGTGGTTACCCACTTTATATTTAGGCTTTTTAATGATAGAATCAGATTGCTGTGATATCCAATTATCCATATTATTCGTTGAATAAACATCAATTGGTCGCATTCCATTTAAACCCCTATGTGGCGAATAATTGTAGCTATAAATTGCTTTCGGTAAAACATATATCCAGGTTTTATTCCCTTTATATACGAAATATTTTTTCAAGCGATATCTTAGAGTTCGATTAAATCTTTCCACGTGGGCAGCTTTAAATTGAGAAAATACAGATTTTTGATTTATTCGTTTGATAATTTCTTTAACTTTACTATTATAAAATTCTTTACCTAAAGAATAAATTTAATTTAATTTATTTATTTAATTGCATACCCAAATCAGTTTGTAAATTACGAGGCTTGCCATCAATAAATAATTCATTGATTGCTTCAGCCATTTCATTGGCCGATTTGGTTTTTGTTGGAATAGCACGAGCGAATCGACTAAATATATCAACACATGTCAAAATATATTTGTATCCCTTATTAATTTTAGAGAATGGTATCATTTCCATCAAATCCATTTGCCATAAATCATCAACTCCCATTGTTTTATAACTACGGGTTTTGAATTTCTTCAACATTGGTTTATTTAAACTGTACGCCATTTGCCCAGATAACCAATTCTGAGTTTCTTTCTTTGAATTAACTACTTCCTTCGCCAATTTTCTTACACCACCAAAATCAGCGGAATGTTTTGGGTCTGTCTATACTTTTTCGAGCTTTTTCACTGTGTTTCGATTTTTGGTTAATGTTTCCTTCATTATTACAACAAGTTGTCAAAATATTTAAATCTAAATTATGTTTATCCGATAATGAATTCTTGGTAACCATTAAGAAGTTAATGATGAAATTGCGCTTATTGCATATAATACTATTGGAATTAATGCCCCCAAAAATCCACCATTTTGTTTATATATTATTTTTCGCATCAAACGACGATTCTTAGTGTTTACTAAAGATAAAAGTGATCTTTTATGCTTTTGTAATACAAGTTTTTTAACTTTAGTAATATTTACATTACCACGAACTACATTAACAATAACTTCAACTAAATCATCTATAACAAATGAAGGAAAATTCTGTAAAATATTCATTCTTTTATTATTAGGAGCCTTCATCAAGGCATTAAAATATGGTAGACTACGTTCAACTTTCATATTAAATACATTTTTCATCTAGTTGTTTTGTTTATATTTTAATCCACTTTTTATTTTTAACAATCTTCTTACTCGTTTTTATTATTTTACGTTTAGTAACCCTTTTCTTTGTAACCTTTTTCTTTGTTGATTTTTCACGTTGAACAATAACTTTTTTAAACGTCATTTCAAGTAATTATTTTCAGATTTCAATTTTTTTTATAAATCGTAACACCTTTCTCATTGAAAATATCAGTTCTAATACGTAATTCATCAGGACATTGTTGTGTAAAGTCAAAGAACAAATATCCGTGGGGAACCTTTGTTGCATCTTGAAACGAATCAATTAAAACTTTTCTATCATTGGGATAAGCTTGCCTAGCAAGAAAATCTATAATGGTTGCATCTCGAGGGTTTTTAAAAATAACCAAATATTGGACATTTAAATTACGAGTTCTATGACCACCGCCTTGATGAAACAAGTTTTGAGTAATGAAAATAACAGTAACTCCAATATGTTGAGGAATTTTTGTAAATAAATTATTAAAATCCTTTTCTTTATTAGCTTCCTGGTATAGATCATCGATAATAATAACATCACCTCGATGTAATCTAGTTGACCAATTTTTATCAAACCCTTTAATTATTATCATTTTCAATTTACAGAATTGATTTTGAGTAAGTCCATGTTCTTCGTCAGCTCCTCTGTGCCAATATATTTGTTGAATTTTGATTTGAACAAGTTCGATTGTAATAAATTGCATACAAATAAAGTCTTTCCACAACCACTTGGTCCAACTACTTGATATACTGCATCATTTCTTAATTCCATTTTATTATTAATTATTTATTTAATTGTTTATATTTGTTTTAATTTTTAGAATTACTTGAATAGAAATTATTTGAAAATGTTGAGTAATATAAATTATAAAGGAAGATATTCTATACCTGATATGAAATTCTCATTTGGAAAACCACAACAAGTTGTAGATAGATCAGGTAAGTATCCGATAATATTTTTCAGATCGGGGAAATGTCGGGTAATGGGATGTAAGCAACCTCTAAAAACTGGGGATTTGAAATATAATATACATGATTTACAAATTCAATCAATCACTGTAACAATCGATATTGGGAAATTTATAAATCTATATGAATTACAAAGAAAGGTGAATTGTATATTTGAACCAGAAATATTTCCAGCATTACGTCTTCAAAAATATAATCCATCATGTGTCAATATATTTTCAAGTGGGAAAGTAGTAATACTCGGAATAAAATACTTGGATTATAATGATTATGTGGAAAATATTAAATCAGAAATAACTATGTTAATAAATTAATAAATATTTTGTTTGAATTTGTTTAATTTATTAAGTATTAAAAAATGTCAAAAGGTAAATCATGTATATTTAAATATGTATTTTATTTTATTATTTAGTTTATCTCTTTGAAGTAATTTTAAAGAAAATTCAGGAACTTTATCCAAGAATTAAAAATACGTTGGATTATTGCGCACCAGAGTTTCTCGCAACAAAAATTTATCATTTCACAGGGATTAACATTGAAGAACTTCTCGAGATTCACTATGACAACGTTCAGGGATCTGATGACCGATGTGTTGCAAATTGCATTGTTTGTAAAGATAGTATGAGAGTAACATGTTCAAATGAATGTCCATGTTGCCACGATTTCAAACGTGACCAAACAATCCATATATTATTGGCCGAAATGTGTAAATCATATTACTCGGATATTTGAAATAAAAATTAATCTTTTTTATTTAATCTTGTCAATAAAAATATTTGTATGGATTAAAAGTTATTTTTTACAATGAAAAATTATTATTAGACTTGCAATTTTAAAAAAATGTTAATAATAATAAAATAAAAATAATAATAATATAAAATAAATAATTAATTAAATAAAAATAATAATTAAATGAAAATAAAAAATAATTATTTAATTCAATTCATTAAAACAAACAATTTAATTTAATAATAATATAATTTAAAAATAAATTATTGACTTGATTAAAACAAACGATTAAATTTAATAATAATATAATTAAAATATAAATAAATAATATTATTGACTTAAACAAACAATTAAAGTAAATTAAAATATAATTAAAATATAAATAAATAATATTATTGACTTAAACAAATAATTAAATTTAATAATAATATAATTAAAATATAAATAAATAATATTATTGACTTAAACAAACAATTAAAGTAAATTAAAATATAATTAAAATATAAATAAATAATATTATTGACTTGAACAAATAATTAAAGTAAATAAAAATAATAATGATTTTTAATCGAGCAAATATATTTAGGCTTTTTAGTCGACAGGCGATTTGAGCCATTTTTTATGGGTAATGAAAAAATACTTAGGCTTTTATATGATATTTTTAGGTTCTTTAATCGGGTTTGAACCAATTTTATTCGAAAATAATCATCAGTACGATCATAAGCCAATTTTTATATTTTAGGCTTTTTAATCGAGAAAAAATACTTAGACTTTTTTTATCATGAATTAAACATTTTTAAAAATTTTAAATTTGAACATTAAAACAAAAAATTATTTTAAAAAAAAATTTCGTTCATTAAAACAAATAATTTTAAAAAATTTCATTCATTAAAACAAATAATTATGGGGGGGTCTCGGGATTTTTTCAAGCCAAATATCCACGGGCCTCATATCCCTTTACTTATATGAACATTTATCTATGAAATTTTATTATTTTTGGTTTGCGTACACCAAAAGGCCTTGCCCGATATGTTTGCTTATCTAATCCCAATGTATTAGCCAAATTTTTATCAAATGTAACTTCACAAATGTTATTATTCAGACTGAATTTGCATAATCCATCTTTAACAATTTCAATAGTTTTAAATATATGTAAACAATTGAATGAAGTATATTTATGTAATTTTTCAAGTGTTTCAATATATAAATCATTAGTAAACGTAAATGTCTCTTCAACCTCATTAATATATGATACAGATATTTTGATGTGTTCATCCACATGGCCGATATCAATAAAACTTTTTAAACGTAATAGGTATTCAGTACCAGGAACAACTATGTTAAGCTTTTCACTACCCATTGGCTTGGCATCACCAATATTTTCAAATTGTATTGTAAATGGACTAAAATCACAACTAAGATTCAATCCATCCTTGAAAAACATGCCACAATTTGATTCGGAATATGACAATATTGTTCAATATTATTGATTGAGAAAATACCACTACATGTTTTGGGAACACCATATTTGTAATTTATTTTACATTGACTATAGCAACTTCCCAATTTCCATATAAGTAAATAGGATTTTGAAGATCAATCATAAATTTACTTGCTTTATTTTCCAGATGGATTAGTGGGCAACTATTGCTCGGTAAAATAGTATAGAAACTCACTTTACTAGGTGAGGGTTTTTGATATCTATGCCATTTGATATAGTATTGCTTATCCTTAACCACCATTTTAGTTTTCAGTATTTTCTGAATTCTGAACACTGTAGGTTTGGAAATAACTTGTAATTCCTGTTCAAAGAATTTCCCCTGTATTACATTGTTGTCACTGTCTTTAATAACATACATTACAGGACTCTGTTTTGTATTAATTTTAGTAATTCAAAATACCTCATCACCCTAATTACTATCGAAATTTTTGATGAAAGGTGAAGCAGATATTTTACTAATTCTAATGTGATCACTAACTTTATATTTTGTTTTTGTAATTTTTACAAATTTTTTAGACCGTACTGATTTAACTAAGGTTTTTGGAGCTGATATCTACGGGTCTCAAACCATTCAGACCTCGATGTGATGAATTATTATAACTAACAAGTATTTTCGGCAATAGATTTATTCATATTTTATTACCTTGGTGCACCGAATATTTCTTTAATATATCCTTCAATGTCCGGTTAAATCTTTCAACATGGGTGGCTTTGTATTGAGAATGTACAGAGTAATGATTTATTTTTAGACGATCCAGGATTTGCTTAACTTTACTATTGTAAAACTCCTTGCTTATAATAATAATAATAATAATAATAATAATAATAATAATAATAATAATAATAATAATAATAATAATACCTAAATCAGTTTGCAAGTTGTCCGGATGCCCATTTTTATATATATTATTAATTGCTTTAGATATTTCCTATGCAGATTTTGTCTTTATTGGTACCCCACGGGCAAAACGACTGAAAACATCAATACATGTTAAAATATATTATTAACCCTTGTTAATCTTCGAATACGGTATCATCTCCATCAAATCCATTTTCCATAAATCATTAATACCGAATGTCTTATAAGCTTTCGTTGGAAATCTTTTCCGCATTGGTTTGTATAAACTATACGCAAGCTGATCTGACAACTACTTTTGCGTTTCCTTTTTAGATATTTGGGACTCTTTTCTTTAACTTTGTCACTCCACCGAATAATTTAATCCACATAATAATGATATAGCTAATGGTAACATTGCTCCGATAAAACCGCCTTGTAGTTTATATATGATTTTTTTCATTTGCTTACGATTTTTATTATTTACTAGCGACAACAAAGGCTTGCGATGTTTATTTAACACAATTTTTTAGATTTACTTATTTTAATTTTACCTCTTACTACTTTTAGTAGAATTTTGAGTAAATCATTAAAAACAAAATTTGGAAAGGATTGTAAAATAGACATTCTTTTCATACTCGAAGCCTTAAACAATGCATTAAAATATGGGAAACTCCTATGATTTTTTACAATTTTTACTTTTTTACTCTTTTTCGAACTCCTCTTAATAGGTTTAGGGTTTTCGAAATTTTATTCTTTGCGGAGTAATTCTAGGTTATTAGTTTTTTAGATTGTATATAACTAGTTTTTGGTAGAACTTTTTCAGTCTTTATTTTCTTTTTAATACTGTCTAAGTTTTCTGACATTTTTTAGCCTGAATTTCATAAGCAATTTTACATGTTAATGTTTTCAACTTTGTTTATAAACCATGGCACCTTCTTTATTGAAAATATCTGTTTCTACTCCTAAATAATCTTTGCGTTGTTGTGTGAAATCAAGAAATATATATCCATGTTGTGATTTTGTAGCATCTTGAAATGCACTGATAAGAAAATTACGATTATTAGGTTATGTTTGTCGAGCAAGAAAATCAATAACTGTTGCATCTCTAGGATTCTTGAAAATAACTACATATTGAACATTTAAATTCCGTGTTCGATGTGCACCACCCTGGTGAAATAAATTTTGAGTAATAAAAATCACAGTAACAGCAACATGTCTACTGATTTTTGTGAATAAATTATTAAAATTCTTTTCTTTATTAGCTTCCTGATACAAATCATCAATAATGATGACATCACCTTTCCTTAAACGACTTGACCAGTTTTTATCGAAACCCTTTACTATTTTCATGTTTTTCAATTTACAGAAATTATCTTGAGTTAATCCATGTTCTTCATCGGCACCCCTATGACAATATATCTTGTTGAATTTTGTTTGGAATAAATTAGATTTCAGTAATTTACACACAAACACTTGGGCCGGCGATTTGATGTACCGCATGATTTCTTAATTCCATTATTAATTTGTATAAATATAGTTTTTGTTTATATTATATAATTTAATGAACTCGTTCTAAAATCATATATATATATATATATATATATATATATATATATATATATATATATATTTCATTATTTTTTAATTATATTATCAAATATAAATTATAATGGAACTTTCGACGTGTCAAAAATAACGTTTCCAAATGGTAAACCCTAGCAAATTGTTGATAGTAGTGGAAAATACCCTATAATATTTTTCAAATCCGGTAAATGCAGAATCACGTGCTGCAAGAAACTTTTAGATATTAATAAATTACAATATAAAATAAAGGACATTAAAATCCATTCAATTACGGTTACCATGGATATGGGACATAATATAAATCTATACAATATGTCAAGAAAATGTCTTTGTATGTTTGAACCTGAATTATTTTCTGCACTGAGGCTTTTAAAATACAACCCCATGTGTGTTAACGTGTTTGCCCGTGGGATAATAGTCATATTAGGGTTGCGAAATCTAGAGTACAAAAATATTATTACAGGCATACATAATGAAATCACTGGATTGGTCGACGCTTGATTGGTTGATGTTTGATTAAAATGACTTGCTTATTTATTTGTTATCAGTTTTTTCATATGTCAAACTTAAAGAACAAAAATTATATCATGACAAGTTCAGTAAAATCAAAGAACAAAATTGAAAATTATGGTAAATTTATTATTTATTATTATTATCATTATTTACAGATAAATATCAAAAAGTAATTTTAGAGCGTATGTAATTCTTTTATCCTCAAATGCGAACAATTCTCAAAGGTCAACCAGAATCGATGATTCCTGATCTCGTATACACCGAGACAAATATCTGGATATTCACAAAAATCGATCAAGCTTTATGGGATTTCAAGTTATATTGAACAATGAAAGACATGGAACCCGAATACCCTTGTATTCTGGGTTGCAGTTGCTGCGATTTTCGGTACCAGCGATATGTCTAATGGTGCCTGGCGAAATCTGTTAAGAATTCGTCTAAATTTCAGCTTTTTAGATAATAAATGTTTTGTATTTTATTTTGTTTTGTTAGTAATAAATTATAGTTTTATTTGATTGTGGTGATAATAATAATAACTTGTTAATAATAATAACAATAATAATAATAAATCGTAATAATCATATAAAACACGTGATATTAATAATATAAAGAAATTTATATAGGTGAAAGATGTATGTAAAATCATATGCAAACTCAATGTTTTCGTTGTAATTCATATACAGTTTGTATATTTATACAGTCACGCACTTATCATGCACTTATCATGCACTGTCTTTGTTATAATATGCATGATTCTGATTGGTTAATCAGTATCTGTCAAGGGTATAAAAGCTCGTCACCACCTTATAAAGATCATAAATCAAACATGACCAAGAAAATAAGTGTCCAACCAGTTCAGATGTTCCACAATTATAAAATGTATTTTTTAAAGGAACCTATCAATATGCAATTGGTAAATCCAGTCAAACTCTATAAAACTCTATTTCAATCTCTCGCTGAGACTCTTTCAATGTTAGATATCAAGGATATTGATAATACGTTCAAAAAAATCAATTCCAATTTAAAATGCAATGAAAATGCTTTCTTCACGAGTCAATATACCAGATATTATGATGCATTTACAGAAATAGGTTTCAAAGAACAGGAAAACTGGTATATAACAATAGCAATCCAAGGATATAAAGCTGATCAAAATGATGTGCTTTCTCCAATCTGGAAAATTGTTACTGCTAGACTTTCACAATTATTTTAATGTATAGTGTTTAGTGTTTAATAAATGTATTAATGTTTTCTTTGTTATTCTATAAACAAAATTATAAGTAGTTTTAAAATAGTTTTAAAATGATGTCTGAAAAAGGTAAAATATAAAATATAAAATAATTAATTATTTTCGTTTAGAATATTTAATAAACTTCTTGCTCGATAAACTCGAAGAAATATCATGTGTAAAAATTAGAGATATGTTGACTCTAGTTGAAGCATTGGATAAAGAAGGTTCAGGTTGTGAATCCGTATTTCCGAGTGACGATGAAGAAATTGTTAATGATGAAGATACAGAAATTGTTAATGATGAAGATACTGAAATTGTTAATGATGAAAATACTGAAATTGTTAATGATGAAGAAATACCTACTAAAAATTTAGTGGATGTTGAGCCTAACAAATTTAAAACTTGTGTTGACCATGTTATAGAAAATATTACGATAGAATATTGTGGTGATGAAGCCTGTATTAATTAATAAATCTTTAAAAATGTAATTTTAATACTAATTCAGTTAATAACAAAGAATAATACATTTATTAAAATTTATGATAAACTTTATTACAGAAATATATGACAGATGCTTCAGTTAATAGGTTTAATAAAAATTTGCAATTTGAAATATAAATATCTGAACGTTTGACTTCTGTGGAAACTTCAATAATTGATATCCATTCCACTGTTTGCTTCTACCCATGGATCAATTTTTGTCTCAATTACCTAAATAATGATAAAAATAATAATAATAAATAGTAAAATACCTCTATGGACCATTAATAATAATTTTTGTAGTCAGAGACGAATTTTAAAATCATAATTTCATGTACATTAATCCGATGATTATTCGCATTCATTTGTTATTCTCGTCAAACATATAATTAAATGACCTTGAATGAGTTATTGTTTTTGTCTTACAAAAAAATTGTACTTTTAGACTTAGAGAAAAAAAATTACCTCCCCCTAAGGGGCACTGTTCTTGCTGTGACATGTTTTGTGGTGAAACATCCCACTACTAACAGAATATTAGGGCTAAGTGAATTTCATGAATGTATGATGTTGAATTAAATTGAATACCTGATATTTGAACAAAACAAAAACATATACAACATCCCTAGACTTCCCTTTAGTCAATCTCATATTATAGTGACCAGGTATTTTAGGTTCTCTTGTGAAAAGCTATAGGTAAAATGAACTAAATTGCATATCTCTAAAAAATCGCATGGATCTTGACTCTCAGTAAAAAATAGTGAAGTCTCACACTATGAACTCTCGATATAAAACACGTGTAAATATTTTTAAATTTTAAAATTTAATTTTAAAATTTAAAGATCTTATGGTCTTGATGAAACTATTTAAATTTAAGTAAATTAAAGAAAAGTAAAATGCTTAAAGTAAATTAAAGTAAAATAAATAACAAATGTTAAGTTATGTTAGATGAGTTGAAATTTTAAAAAGTAACTAACAAATAGCAAGTTAAAATTTTTAATATTGTCAATGATCCAATGACTCCAAGCGTATCTTGTTTACCAGCAATATCAAGCTCCAGACAATATAAACTATTCAAAACTAGCAAATGATTACAAACGAAAATATGAATTTTTAGCTTGTTAACCAGTTGATTCTAATCAAAACTGGCAAAATAAACGATCAAATGAAGTTCGATGTTTTGAATGCAATAAGACAGGTCATGCGAAAAGAAATTGTCAAAATTAAAAGAAGAAATTTACAATGCTACCGCTGTAATCAATCTGGTCACATTCAAAGATTTTGTCCAAACATTTTAAATAGTGGAGACAAAGTAAATAATATATATGGGAAATATACAAACAGATTCCGAGCTTTAGAAGAATTAATTAACGAAGACGAAGAATATGAACAATTTGAAGATCAAGAATCATCAATAGTTGAGGTCAATTCTATGGAAAAGACAGTGGTAAAGAAAAGCATGAAACCATTATTAGTAGATCAATATGTGGATTTTATTGAAGGGTCAACAGCGAAACCAAAATGTAAGATTTTTCAATTTTCATCAAATATTTCAGAGGGCCTCTCAGAAAAACCCATTAATAAACCTATTATCAATGAAAAAGTAGAGGAAATTAAAATTTTCATCAATTTTCATCAAATATTTCAGAGGGCCTCTCAGAAAAACCCATTAATAAACCTATTATCAATGAAAAAGTAGAGGAAATTAAAACTCGAATTATGTTTGACACGGGGGTTGATATTAATGTTATGAGCAAAAGATTTTTATAGAATATTATGAAAACTCAACCAGAATTACCTGTATTAAGAAGTTATGTACGAATCAGCAGTGCCACGGTAAGATTTTGTTGCAAATACAAATAGGTTTAGAAACTGTTAACCAAATTTTTGAAATAATTAATTATATCTTCCCAAATACCTACATAGGATTAAAACGAGATATCATTGTTGTTAAACCTGTTAACGATTGCATTGAAATAAAATGTATATAAATATTTTTTGTCTCAAAGACGTCCACTTAGACTTTAAACTAGATCGTACCGCATTATTGTGGCCTGGTGCGAAAAACAATTCTGAAATGGTCCGGAAATGCAGCTTTAATATGATAGTGTCAGAGACTGAGTTTTGTAAATACTATGAGTATATCATTGGTGGTGAAATTATTGATGAGAGAGGTATTAAGAATCCTCTGAATTGTTTATTTATTGCAAATAGAGAAAATATGGCGGTACGAGAATTGATTGTATCTGATTAATTTCGCAAGTGTTAGGAAGGAAAAAATAATTGTAAGACTTAGAGTGAATAGTGGTAAAACTAAGTCATTATTTGATTGAACTAAACTGGGTCATATTGTAGATGCCTTGGACATTGATTCCGAATGTGAAAGAAACACATTACATAAAATGTCAACAGGTGAAACAAATGAAAGAAAAATAGCAATAGAAAAGATATTAGAAAAGATAATGGACGAAGTTGATACAACGTATTTTCCACAGGAAAGAAAATGTTTTTTGATACAATAGCTGAGTTTTCTGAAATATTTAGTACAACTAGGTTGGATATTGGCAAAACGGATGTTATTAAACACTCTATAGACACAACTGATGAGAAACCCATCGCTTTTAAACCAAGACGCATTCCAAGAGCTTTTTTGAAGTAGAACTAGAAAACTATTTGAAAGAAATGTTGGAATCAGGAATAATACAACCAAGCAGGTTGCCATGGAATTTTTCGGTAGTAGTAGTAAAAAAGAAAAATGGAGATATAAGAATTTGCATCGATTACAGAGCATTAAATGCAAAGACGTATAGACCAATATTCCCAATACCCAGCAGCTCAGAAATAATTGACTCGATAGGAGATGCGAAATACTTTACCACTCTAGAAATGGCAAGTGGATACTACCAGGTGCCATTGAACGAAAGTGACATATAAAAGACGACATTTAGTACCAGATGTAGGCAGTTTGAATTCACGCGAATGCCATTTGGGTTATGTGCTGCATCTGCAACATTTCAGAACATGATGACAATTATTATGCAAAATGAAAACTGGAAATCTGTGTAATTTATCTAGATGATGTTTTGACATTTGGTAAGTCATTAGAAGAACATATCCAAAGACTCCGTCAAGTTCTATCTAGAATAAAAAAAGCAAAATTAAAATAAGCACCGGATAAATGTACTTTCATTAAAAAAGAAGTATAATATTTTGGACATATTATAAGTGGTGCTGGTATTAAAGTAGACCCGAACAAGATTTTGGCAATCAGTAAAATAAAACACCTGGCAAATATTCAAGAGTTACAAAATTTTCTTGGAATGTGCACATACTACAGACAGTTTATAAAGGATTATACTAACAAAGCGGAACTACTCTCAAAGATGTTGAGAAAAGAAAATGGGTTTGTATGGAATAAACAAGATGAAGAGGCATTTCAGTTTCTAAAAGATGTTTTAACAAAAACACCTATTTTTAGTTTACCAATAGGCAGTGGTGGTTTTATTTAGGATATAGATGCATCAAATAATTGTATCAGATCCGTACTGTCCCAACTTCAAAATGGAGAAGAAAAGGCAATAGTGCATGGCTCAAAATGTATGTCAAAAGCACAGAAAAAATATTGTATAACTAGAAAAGAACTATTGGCGATTTATACATTTGTTCTAAAATACAAACATTATTTTTAGGTAGATAATTGGTCGTTCGAACTGATCATCAAGCACTGTAGTCTAAATTTTGTCTATGGAAACCAGAATTAGAGGTTTACGATATGAAAATTTAGTACCGAATTGGAAAAGAGTATTTAAACAGTGATGCATTGTCAAGACTTCCCCAATATGAACATATTCAGTAACTGGACAAAAAAACACAAAGAAGCGTAATGTAAAAATCTACAATGAATCATGTTCAAGATCTGAATCAAATCCTGAGAAGGTATTATGTTCAGTGACTAAGGAAGAAAGTGGAAGCATTGGAGAAATAAATAAAATAATTCAATATCTAAAAAGTGATTGCAAAGACGAAAAAACTTTCCAGACTTTTTTGAATGACTCAAAGAAAATATTAAAACATAAAAATAATCTTAGAATTTGAGGGGATTTGTTATACATGATCGATAACAAAATATACCGTCAAGTAGTACCTAATGAGAAACGAAAGGAAATTGGAAATAATTTTCATAAGCAACTAGGACATGTCGGTGTATAAAAACCTACAAAGCGATTCAGAATGAATTCTTTTGGCCTGATATACTAAGTGACACGAGAAAAGAAATATCTATTTGTACTTTTTGCCAAAAATCAAAAGATAAAAATGGAAGAATTAGAGGGCCACTTCAAAATTTTAAAATATCTCAGCCATTTCAAATGATCGCTATTAATATAACTGGGCCTTCTCAAATAACACCATGAGGAAATAGATATATTATCGGTATTATAGATTGTTTTACTAAATACGCATGTCTGATTATTTTGCTTCATAATTATTTTGTACTAATAAATTGACCTAATTTTTGGTCAGATTTTTATTTTATCCTCTTATGTCTATGTAAATTTATGACTGATCTTGGTGCATTTTGTCGTAGATTTTATTTTACTTTCTTTTTGTTTAATTTTATATTTATTCTTGTTTTTTCTCATATTTTAATATGTTTAGTTGGTGTATAATTGGTGTGTATTCAAGTTGAGTCTTCTTGGTGCTGTTTTTTTCTATGGTATTGATAAGATCGAACAAACTTCAAGGCCTTTCTGTTTTGGCCCAACATTTAATTGTGGATAATTATAAAGATAAAGCACTCTGCATTTGAATATTGCCTCAGTAAACAGTAAATTCATTAGTAGAAAATTAGTAGAAAATATTTTAATATGACATTTAATTTTGTGGAAAATATTATGGTTATCACAAGATTGGGATACAATTATAAAGGCACTTTAGAGCAAAATAATAGTAATATGGATAAGAAAAATTAAATTTTCAGTTAATTTTAAGGAATGATTAAGAATACATCATATATTTGGTTCAGTTAAAATATATTAAAAACATTAATCATTATATATTCTACGATTAAACGAATTATTTAGTTAATAACATAATAAAAGCAATCAAAAGTAGTTAAGCAATTATTATTTAAAATTGATTAAATTTGTTTAAAAATGTGTTGAATTTAAATTTAGTTTATATATTTAATTGATCAAAAAAATATTTTTATAATTTTCTCTCATATCTTGATGTACTTTATATCTTATGTCAATTAAAGAATCTAGAAAATCTAAGGATTTTTTATCCAAGTTAACAAACCTTTTCAAGAAAAAGCAATTAGATTCGAAATTTAAAAATGCTGGTGAAGGTCATCGGCTGTGTGATAATACAAGACAGCCAATTATTAATATAAAACCACAGTATATTCCTTCTAATCGAAATGAATTTTCTGAAAGTTCATATAAAGCTGGTGAAGCAGCATTAAATCGCAATGAGAAAATCAAAAATGTTTCTAAACCTAAACCTTTGAATTTAAATGATTTCAAATCTGAATTTGATAAAGATAAAGAAGAATTGGAAAAGGCTTATGATCTACAATCAAGAGCCTTTGGAAAAGAAATAGAAGTTGAAAAACCTGTCCAGTTAAATAGTAATGTTATTTATTTTATATCAATGCAATCATATTACGTAATTTTTTTAAGATTACCAACATAATGTTGATTTTGATTTATTTTGTTTCACGTTAATTATTTTTTATTAAAAGAGGTAATAATTTACAAAAAATAATATCAACGAGAAGTTATTACATAAAATATAATTTTAACACGGAATTTCTAAATAATGCTAATATCTCAAATTGAAAAACTCATCGACAATGCTTTTGATTATTTTGTATAACACAGTTATACAAAATATTGAATTGAAATATTTGTCTGACCTTTGGGTTTGTGTATGCCACAACACGGCGAGACATAGCCTTAATCAAAAACACGAAAGCGTTATTGATCTCAAAATCTTCGTTACACGAGACCCAAATGTGAGTTACTAATTTTTCTTAACACACCACAACGTCCGAATCCATTTTCTTCAGTAAAAACTAGAGATTCTCGATGAACGATAGATCGAGTGAATGCGGTACGATTCTATGACATCAAATACTTGCTGAGCCAGGAAATTGGGGACAATATTTTATTTGTGCCACGAGGCATTATTATTAGGCATAGGTAATAAGTTTCACAGTTGACAAAATTATATCAGCAACTCTAACTTGTTGTAGCTTACGAGTTGTCACTTTGAGTTTTTTTAGCAAACGATCTTTTCTGGCGATCATAGGCTTGCGTCGTCCACAACCACCGTGTCGTGTTGACTGTTCAATAGAAATTTAATTTCTGCACAAAAATATTGTTGCTCCATATAAACATTATTTTTGAAAAAATCACTAAGGTTTTTATTTTAAGAAACAGAAATAAATTATTCTGGATTAATTTGAACGATTATACCCACAATTTGGGAACCACTGATGTTACAAATACTATCATTATTTTTAATTAATTTTATTTATTTTAAAGTCTCGGCTAGTATTTTACACAATAGCCGAAATAATTATATTTTACTTATAAATTTACATAATTACTATTTATTAATAGCAACATTTAGTTTGGCTCGTTTGTTCAGTCTGTTTGATTGTACTTTTATTCAACCAATAACTAATATTTTTCTACAAATTTTTTCATATAGGTTTTTTTTAAATATATTTTTTATTAATAAATGTTTTTTTTAATCAAAAATATCAGGCAGTGGGCTGGTGCTGATTGGAACAGGTATATCCTATTCGTCTTTTATGATGGGCCATATATGTCCCATCAGCATTCAGCCGTTGTTAATGACTCTGATTTTAGGAAAGTTTCTCAATATTTTTGAAAATATTTGAATATTTTCTGGTACTGCTTAACAAATCATGCTTCGATTCTTCTAATTCACGCATTAACAAGCCTTTCACAATTGGTGATGCTTCCATCAAATATTATTGGTATTATAAATTCAGTAATTTTAATCTTCTTTAATACCAGTGGTCGTAATCCCTATGTTAGGTATTCCATAAATATAAGATATTTATTTATTCAAAATTTCAAACCAACTATTTGTTCTTAATATTAAAACAACTTCATTGTGACAAAAAAAATCTGAATAATAAATAGTGATGTTGACAATACATATTACGCATATTTAGTTATATAATAGTTTAATATAAAATTAAATTTTAATTTATTTAAAAATAAATTTTTAATGAAAATGCTTATTCTAAAAGTGATCAAAAAAGTTAGTTCAATAATTTGAGTGATAGTGAATGTAACAGTTCCAATATAGTTCATAGCACCTCGACAGCTGCTTGCAACTTGTCGATGCATCACTTTAGCTAAACCAAAAATATGATTTTTTAGATATTATTTGATATTTACACAAATAAAAGTATTATTGTATTCTATTGTATATTAATATCAGAAATGTATCTTAATTATATTCATATAAGAAATAGTTTCGATTTCCTGGTGTTTCATAGTCTTTCTCAATTCAGCAACGACTCCAATCTAGGTCGGGATTGTTGGAATCTAGAGTCTTCAGATTTGCAGTGTTTGTATTGGTAAGGATCAAATTCGTTACATTGCAATCATTAATCATCGTATTGGTCAACTTGTAATCTGCAATCACCAGAATCGTTAAATTACAATCTTTAATAGTTGAATTTGTGGAGTTGTAATAGTCTGATTTAGGAAATTGTAATCTGTAGTCATTTATTTGTTAAACTGGAACTTTAAATCGTAGAATTGGAGAAGTTGTGATTTGTAATAATCTGTTTTAAAAAATTATGATCGGTAGTCTTTGGTTTGTAAAATTGAAATCTTTGCTAATTGTGATTGGAATGCTTTTTAACAAGGTTTTTAGTAAGTAATCATATTAAAACAAATTTTATAGGGACATTCAAAAACATACCCAAAAAATTTATAAATTCAAAACATACATAAAATTTTTTGTAAATTCCAAAACTCTAAAGGACAGTCGTATTTTAAATGAACACACGTCCCTACATCCAAAACTATTATTGTCTTATCTCTTTTGACTATAAATGATGTGTTTTCTTTATTTAAAACGTTTCTGGCACAAACCATGAATTGTTTACTTATGTCTAATAATACATGCCTGTTTAATACATATCTGTTTAAAATTGTTTTTTGGGTATGTTTTGAATTTATAAAAATTTTTGGTTAGGTATTGAATTTACATAGAAAATCTGGTTATTTATTGAATTTTTCCAATTTTATTTTATTTGGTTTACTTATAAATATTTTATTTAATTTGCAAATGTTTATAAATAAACATAAAAGTGTGACCAGCACATGCCTATAAACTTAATAAATGATTACTAGCAATTAACTTTCAATAAATTTTGATTTTTCAATCTTATATGAAAGTTTAATCAAAATTGAAATCTTTTCTTTTTTTTAAATTTCGTATCGAACCAAAATGAAGCATTGAGTTTAATTCAGAAATCATAAATAAGATAACAATTTTATGTTTAGAATGCGCTTTAAAAATGTATGATAAATATTATAGAACAAGTTATATCCGCCAAAGATAATGTGATATGATTAATTGCAACATTTCTGGACAATATGTACATTTTTCGGAAGTTGAAATGAATTAAACATAATTTGAGAGCAGTGTATTTGTTGTATTGTTTGTATTTCTTGTATAAAAAATATTAAACTTCCAAATGATGAGATGGAAACTTGAGATTCTTGACATGAACATTTCTATGTTAACCTCCATTGATTTGTTTTAGATAGCTCATCTTCAAAATAATCTGTGAGTATTTACTTTTCGAGATAAAATATTTTGTATTTCAAAATCCCTGATTACTTTTACTATTCACGTGTTACTAAATTGAAATTTCTGTTATTGTTTTGGTTTTTGCTGGTTACTTTGTACTTTTTTATGAACAGTTGGAAATTTTGCTTTTGAATCTTTAGCCTTAAACATGGAGTGGTTATGCGCAGCAAAGTTTCTTTCTTTTCAGATTTTCGCAAAATTATCATACTATCTGTATGTGTAGTAACACCATACTTCTGGTGTGTCTTTCGATCCTTCACCATTGAAAGTTATTGCATTGAGAAATAAAGTCCAAGAACTCTTTCCGAACTTTCATCACACTAAACCGTTACCTTTACGGAGTACAGACTACATTGAATTATTGAATTGTCAGTCCCAAAGCTTTTTGTGTTTGCACAATTGGTCGTTAATTTTCTATATAAAATTCGATTATTTTACAGTCGTAAATTTCTCCGCATTTAATTTCCAAGAAATACGGTTAATTACAAATTGATCACAAGGATTAAAATGAATTAATTGTAGCAAGTTATTCGAAGTTTAAATGGTTTAGAGACTTTTGGATCACTCTGTATTATTAACGACTACCTACGACAAAGAAGACAATGATATAATTTAAGATTTAATACTCAAAATTAACCAAACAAACATGCAAGAGTTATAGCATATCATAGAGCAGGGATTGGCAAATTACGTTTCGGGCCAAATCCGGCCGCCTTCTCTTTCGAATCATTCGAGAGTTATTGTTCTTGAATAAACAATTAAATACTCTGAAAAAAAGAAATAACTAAAAAATCTAAGAAATAAATGATACTTAATGAACAATCCCAAATGGCATAATTAACAGAACTATATTTAAAAATTTATGGAATCTAATTATTGAGACTTTCTTTTACTAAAAAGCGAAATTTAAAATAAGGAATCCTAAATTTGATTGAGCAATTCTTTTCTGAATTTTGCTGTGGTTATCAAGAACGAAATGTATCTTTTTGAATAATAATTTTTATTATTATTTTTAAACAAGATATTTAATTAATAATAAATTTTCATTCCTTAAGTTTGAAACAAATCCTTAATGACCGGGGATTAGTATTTTGTAATCACCCTATTATCGAATGTAAAATAGTGTAACAGTTTTTTAAACTTCTGATTTTATAGTTATATCAACTATCAAAAGAAAATTATTATCGTTTTTGGCTTTTAAAACTTTAATCATCTTGAGATTAGATATTTTTCCATGTTTAGAGATTTCACGCTCATCATCCTCTGCCTTATCATCACAATCATTTAGTAACAGTTGAGGTTGAAAGATTTATATAATTGCTTCATCAGTCAAAAAATTTCATTTTTCATATCTTCATTACCAGAAACCCATTCTTTAATTTCATTTAAAGATAAAATATCCGTTTGACTGTAATTTTAAATTTTAAATCTTCAAAATGTCCGGATAATCGAGGGTCTACTGTATTTTACTTTGGGTACTTATTCTACCATGTTGTTCAATCCAAAAAAGTTAAACTGTTTTTTTTCATTCGTAAACATTCTTTGACTTAATGGCTTAACACGCTCTTTCATTTAATGTTTTATGACAAAATAGTTTAACAAACTGTCGATAAGTGTAAAATTATTTTAAATTATGATTTTTATATGATTGAAATTTTAGTGTTGATGCACAGCAATTAACATGTTAATCCCGTTGCATACAAAGAACTTCACAGGTTGCTTGTGGAATTAATTAATCTCTTGAACTTAAGATTATTTATTAAATCAAAAGATAAAGTGGATTTATTACGAATTTTCACCTTCGGTCAGTCATGCGAAAATCTTAATACAATTTTTGCAAAAATACATATTTTGAGTTTGAATTACTATGTTATATCCCGGCTATAATAAATTTTAATCATTTTCATACAATTTTTGTTTTTATATTATAATAAATTTTTTTTTATTTTAAATTTTGCTTTACAATTTTCAAACTTTCATTTCTGAATTTTCCCTCCTTCCAAATTTTGATCTGTGGATTTCCAGATTCTTTGAAATTTCACTGTTTGTATATTATCCTGATCAGAATTTTCACCTTCATTCAGAATTAATGTTTTCATTGTTATTATTATCTTTATTAGTTGTTGATTTTGATATTACCCTGGTTCTCATTCAAATGGTTAATTATAAATCACCTCATTCATTTTAATAATAAAAATGGATATTTTAAATGAAATAAAGCTTTCAGATTACATTAAGAGTGAAAATGATTTAAAGAGCTACTATTTGACAACTTTTTACATAGCTTCACACAATGAAGATATATTATCAAGTTTTGATAGAAAATGTCAAAGGTTTCAATACACCAAAAGAAATTTTCAAATTGTTCGTCGATTTTTAGCAAAAAGCCTAATGACATTAAATTAAACTGTTGTTTCAATTGATTTCATTTCAATTAATAGCTACATTAATTGTCAATAGAGTAGAAAGATCAAAGTAATAGATGATGTAGGATCTAGCTCTCATTATGCCAGAGTTGGTTGTATTCGAGGTTATATTTCACGGATCATGTTCGAGATTTGAACATTTATAAGGATGTGTGTTGAAATAAAATACTTGTTTGGAATAAATAACCAGCTAAAATTTTTATTACAAATATATTTTTCATTGATCTATCAACATGAATAGTATTCGTCAATAAGATAGTTTTTAATAGTATTTTTCACCAATTATGAATAGCTTTTTAATAATGTGTTTAAGATTTCTTCGATAACCATAGTGAATATAACTTTGTATGTAAATTATATAAATTACAATAGTTTTTATTTATCAGTCAGTATTGTCGGCGATTTGTATTATGATAAAAAAAATACGAAAATTACATTAAAAATTTAATTGAATGAAACGTAATTAGAAATTTGTAAAAAAATATGTATTCTAAAATAATGAAATATTAAAAGAATTGAATGAAAAATTAACTGCTTCATGCTTTTGAACGAGTCACGCTCGCTCGCTAAATGCGTTCTAATTTCTGATAGCCCGAGTGACGCTCGCAGGTTTCAACTTGCCTGCAATTGAGATCGTTCTTGTTTTTGAGCTGCTTATTTCATTTTTATTATATTTTTTCATATTTTCGTGTATGTATGAATGTATTGTTTTATTATTCGTATCAATTTGAATTTAATTTAATTGAAAAATGTATAAACTGTGAATAAAACATTTAAAAAACCCGATTTTTTTTTAAATACTTTTTATGAAAAAACCCTAGCATTGAGGTTAATTTATTAATTTACTATTGATAATACATTCCTTGAACATTTATTTTTTATTAAAATAAAACTAAAATATCAACGGGAGACTTAAAAGCTCTTGAAAGGAATTTTTTTTGTAAACAAGTGTTAAGATGCGAAAATGGAGAATGAATCTTAACACAAAACTCGTATTGTATCTGACTCCAAAAAATATATAAAATAGATGATATAAATATTAATAAATATTTATATTAACCTCTTAAGTGGCTATGACGGATATATACGTCAAAATATACATTACAAAACGCATAAGACGAATATATTCGCTTGCGTATAATATGCGTATAAATATATGTTTTATGCCCAAGACGTATAAATAAGCTAGCGGATAACAAAACTCGCCGCTGAGGAGCGCATTTCTTTTTGCGAAATAAACCACTTAAGAAGTTGATTAATTAGGTAGTGTTCGTAAACTATAGAATAACGCTAAGAAATCGCTTTACAAATTATTTATTGATAATTTACAATATTTTCTCACAAAATTACAAATAAAAATAACTAAGACTTGGATTCTTTGATCCCAACTGTGCTCCTATGTAGCACAACTATCACTAAATACAGAAAAAGGGCAGGCAAGTAATTTATTTTGGGGCTACCCGGGTGAAATCAAGACTGTCGGATGTATTAGCTCGCGCTAAATATTAAACTATCTCTGATTTGAAATCAACTTTCAACAAGATCCCCTTTAAACTGGTTTTAATAAAATATAACACGAGTTAATTCTTAACTCACGTGATGTATTCCCTTGCAACAAATAAAACTAACCGATATTTCAATAATCTTCGAATTTCTCTGATAGACTAATCTTTTCCTTTCTGCTCTTTCTTTTTGCTTCTCTTGATACCAAACTAATTTCACTTGGCAATTTTCTCCAGTTTTCGAATGTGATTATTTATAATGATTTGATTATCAACTTATAGTTACTCTTTAAAATATATGGTTAATTTCAAATTAAGTTTTTAAAAAAATTTATTATTCAAAAAATTATAATATTTGTTTATGTACATCAATGTGTTTGGTAGTTTTTCTGTAAAGTTTGATAATGGTTTTTAGTTTATTTATTTTATTAAAAATGGAAACAACTGAGTGTCTTCATAAATAAATGATTCTGAATTAGATTATTGTTATTGCATCTCCGATATATGTGAATGTGAATTCAATTCTCCGTTAACTGAAGGATTAATCGATGACCAACGGCTTAATACGATTCGTTTGTGGGGAAACAAAGATGAGTCTTTAAAAGATAGAGAAATGGTTATAAGACTAAGTCATTTAAAATTGAATGGATTAATGATGATAAATGCAATCTAAAATTTGATTCAATTACCAATTGTTTTAAAGTTTATGAGGATTGAAGTTGATAAGAAAATTTATATTAAAGAATCACATCCAGAATTTTGTTTGTGAACTGGTATCAGGAGACAATTTAAAGCTGAGGAAATGACAGAATTTATCGATATACTTTTGAACTAACTCCACAAATAATCTGTCATTTTTCTTTAGATTTATTTTCTAACTATTTCCTTTTTTTATGTCTTACAAAGAAATTTTTTACATAATTATGCTAAATTAAATCCTCGCTTTCTATAAACAGTAATTAACAATTACTATTTTTGGTAAACGTAAGATAAGATTTGGATAGATAATTATTTCTTTTTTTTATGTCTTACAAAGAAATTTTTTACATAATTATGCTAAATTAAATCCTCGCTTTCTATAAACAGTAATTAACAATTACTATTTTTGGTAAACGTAAGATAAGATTTGGAAAGATAATTATCTTAGTTGAAAAATAGAAATAAAAGTGGCCTCAAGAAAAAGAACTGTAAAAACCGTTAATGAAGTTACAACTTTGGGACCTAAATTGGTTGATGGTGAAGAAAATTTTTGGTTTGTGCCACATTTTTGCCGGAAAGAACGACAATTAAATTTTTAACTTACGGATTATTTAATAAATGTCAAAAGCTGTATATGAAAATAGAAAACCATAAAATAGTATTTTTTATTCAACTTTTAATAAACTATGTCAGTGGTTCTCAGTCTTTTACTAATGGTGGGTAATTCTTTCTAACGCACCCATATTCCTTAATTTATTTCTTTATACAATATATTCCGGATATAGTAAATTCGGCTATAGTAAAAAACCGTCTAGGGTAAATTTTTTTTCGTGGCAATCGAGTCTTATTATGTGCTATATAAATTTTATCGGTTATATTAAAATCTGGTTATAGTAATTTTTTTTCATGGTAGATGGTGTTTTACTATAACCGGAAGTTACTGTAAATATCATTTATTGTATATAATTGTAAATAGTTTATAATATGTATTAAAATTAGTTTAGATATATTTTTTTCAAAAAAAAATGATTAAAAAGATATGAAATATTTTAAAATTTTAATTAAACATGCATATTCATTAATAAAATTGATGAATAGCAATACAATAAAATTATATAAACATTTGATACGATACGCAGATTTTTTTATTATTCGGTGAAATACTAGAAAAACATACTCATTTCTTCTTCAACTGATTTTAGTTTCTTATTATTTGTAATGATTGTTAATGCAGACAAATCTAATTCTCATAAATAAGAAGTAGAAAGCTGCAGTTTACAACTAAAGCTTTCTTTGGAATATAAAGATATTCATAATTTATCCCAAGCTAATATGTGTATCGTTTGCAACTTTATGTTTGCAAATTTAAATTATTTTTTAATTAAATTATTCCTTTTGCTCCGTTTGATATAGTTTTGATTGATATGACACTCTGCAATAAGTAGGTGTCAATACACAAGTTTTGGATATAATACTGAATATGTTTTTATAATACATGACGTTATTATTGGTGTTATTTTCTTATTACTCATTGTAGCAACATGTGGAAATATCGTTACATCACCTTTCAATACTATGATGAAGCATAGATTTAATTGTTCTTTCAATGGTTGAATTTTTTCTGTTGAAGACAAAATATTTTCTTACTTGCTTTAAATCCTAACTTCAAACATATACTAATTATTCCAATTCAGAGCACCAGTTATGATCTACAAGTAGCATACAAAATTTTTGTTCAACGGTATTAAAGAAAAAATACACCTCATTTTTCAGTTCATAAACTCTCGATAAAACTTTGCATCTGGACAAACGTCTTGCTTCTATTTGTAGAAGAAGATTAACATGATTTAAAGTAAGCTCCTCGCAAACATTTGAAAATAAACGTGATTTAAGAGGTCGCATTTTTATATAATTTACCGTCTTTACCACTGCCCAAAAGCTTTTTTAAAATCACCATTGATTGTTTTTCCAGTAAGAACTTCATGATGAATAAAGCGATGTGTTGTTAAGATATCACTATTAACGTTCTTAACTGAAGTTTCAAATCCTTTCACTGAACCAACCATTAACAGTATATTGTCTGTACAAATTCATACACTCGATTTCCAACTTAAATTATGAGTTTAGAAAAAGGGTTTCAGTAAACGTTTTTGGTTAAATAAGCTTTCGTCATCCTGAAAATTAACTTTAGGACCAATAAATTTAATTGGGTCAACTATCAGATGTTCTGAAATCATGTTTCTCAACTTTGGGTAAACTGCTTTTAACACATTGACGTGATATTCTATAACTTTCTACTACATCACAAAATCAAATGTACAGATATATAAGCAAGTGGAACACGAAAACTCTCAAGAACCTGAGAGAATGATTAAAGTTCTTCTTTTCAAACATTCCTTTTCACACTACACGCTTAAGCGAATCATTATTGAAATACAACTCGGAAAATAAAATGAGGTATTTTTAAAATAAATGTATCTTTTAATTTTAAGAATCTATTTTATGTTGAATTTGTATTTAAAATTAAATAAATTAAATATTTTGGTATTTGTTATTCCATAATAAAATATTCCAAATTTTATTTATTAATCCGCAGGTTTCAGATTTTTAACGCATCGTCCGTGAAGTAAAAAGTTTAAGAATCAAACTAAGCAAACTGAAATAGATAAAGAAATACAGATAATAGTTTTGCAAAATAAATGCTAATTTTTGTAACAGTGTTGGATAACAGAATAACTATTTAATAAATGACAGAGTGGAGATCAAGAAAACAAATAATAACATTTAAGGATGTAAATGCAGTAATAACCGAAACTGGTTATTTGAGCAGATTGATTACTACTTGATATATGTAGTTAATGAGTTTCAGTTATCGGTTAATAATTTCTCGACATTTTTTATAATTGTGTGTTGATTAACATAATTTTCATGGCGGTGCTTTTTGTATTATGTTTTAAAGTTCTCATGAATTGAGCTATGAATTATGAAGTTGAAAACCACTGATGATATTTTAATATTAAAAAAAATGACTTTATAAACTGTCAAAACGTTTTACGTTTCAAATAAATTTAAATCAAAAAATATGAAATTCTAGTTGTTCGCTTAAATGTGTGATACGTTTACACTTTTTAAACTGCACGTTTCTATGAACTCTTAGATATGTCCATAGATCTCGTAGTCATTGTTTCATAAAATCTTGAACTTAATAAAAGAAATTTTAAAGACATAAATTAAATCGTAAAAATTATTCTACTTGGTTTAGTTAACCCTTTCACTGCGGCTTTCCGTTTTACGATTTAAACGTTTTTTATGTATTATGTTTGTTTTAGTTTGAAATTAAATAAATAAATGCGTTTTTAACAAAAAGTATCAGGCAGTGTGTAGGAAGCGAGCTGGGCAGATGTATCCCAATTGTCTTTTATGATGGGTCATATATGTCCCATTAGCATTTTGAAGCAAAAAGTAATCACAAAGAAATTAAATATATTATAAATGATATTCAGCAAAACAGTTTTTGCATACGGGAACTTCACATTCTTTACAAATGGTTTTGATCCGCTTTTCCTTTCTGCTGCTGCACATTTTGTGCACCATTTGCTCTTCACGCCTTAAACCTTCCACTACATCATATAATAATGGTTTCTGAAGACTTGAAAAATTTATTTTAGATGATAATACTTTGAATCAGTGTCGAGATATTCCTTTTTTATCATCAAATGTCCTAACGAAGAATATGTTGACCAGTAATTTTCCAAACTTAGTATGTGAATAAAAGACATTACAAACATGACCAACATCAGTTTTTGATATATTACCAACTCTAGGTTTTGTTTTGTTGACAATCTTCAACCGCTCATTTTGCCCTGTACAATGTATTTTATCATGCTTTTTGGAGAAACCTTGTAAAATAATTCAGATTAGATAGATTTTTGTGTTATAATCGTGCTTAAGAATGAACGCTTGGCAATATTTTTTTGATAACTTCAGGACCAATAAATTTAATTGGGTCAACTAGCAGAGGTTCTGAAATAATCTTTCTAAAATTTAGGTAAACTGCTTTTAACACATTGGCGTGATATTCTATATCTTTCTACTACATCACAAAGTCAAAAGTACAGATATATTAGCAAGTGAAAGGCGAAAACTCGCAAGAATTCTGAGCGAATGATTAAAGTATCATTGGTCTGCTTTGAACTATATATGTATAAATTTCAAATTGGATTCGTTTTCAACTTTATAAATTGTTTGGTTAAAATCTTAATCTTCATCCAAATAATTTTCAGTAGAATCTGAAGTTACACTTTCCATCTTTGCAGTCATTGATATTAAGATTAGGATCAGTTTCGCTGTCTAAAAATCTCAACAATTGTTCATCAATTTGTTTTGCATTCATTTTACTGTTATATATTAAAAACAACATTAAAATTAAAACTGTATAAGACTGTTGGGACATATATGTCCCTTAGCAAAAATTTTTTTAAAAATCTGTAAAAAATATATAGTACTTACCTTATATAAAATACTCGCAATAATTACATTGTACGCAATTCCTAGTAAGACTTTTTATCTGTTAGAGGTAATGTCCTGAGAATTACATCTGAAGCTTACGTAAGGTTTCTAAGGAATTATTGGCAAGTTACTCCTATCCACTCAAGTGCCAATTCTGTGGTTATTAACCATGTAAGTGGTGATTCACTCTCATCCAAAAAATATTAACAAGTATTTGTACGCCGTTTTACGGATTTGTATTTATCAACGTTTGGTTTAAAAATGAATAAAACAAAAAAAAATTTTATTGCTTTAGTATTCATCAATTTTTTTATCTTTGATATGGATTGTTTATTCATTTTCTTTGTTTTTAGAAATTATTTTTTTAATTGATAATCATTTGTATTGTACCATGTAAATGTCATGTAAAATGCCATATAAATAACATAAAATAGTTATGTTGGTCAGTGAGATGACGCGAGTCCTAGGTTCGCCCTCAATGTACTAGATCTTAGATAATCTTTTTACTTTCGATCTCAGTAACAAGTGCTATCAAATTTCGACGAGATGTTTAATAAAAATAATTATTTTAAGAAATTTCAAACGAATGCTCTTATTATATGCATTAACTATTTTGTCTTATTCTAGAAATTTGATTTAAATTCCCAGCATGCTCTTAGCAATTACTAACAACTGTGAACTTAATTGATATTTATGTGAAAAATAACACATGTAAACATGAAGGGAAATAGTTTTATTGAATAATTAATTATGTAATCAATTTTATGAAATTCCAAAAAACTTAGGATAAATAGAAAAATTATTTCAATTTAAAAATTTATAAGAAAATTCTTTTTCTTAAAGCTTTTTAAATATACTAATCATCAATGCTAGTTTCGTATTGTATAGAATATTATCTATCATTGTATATATTTTTGGTTTTTTCTAGTTAATATTACCTAAAATACGGTAACAGTTGATTGAGTTTGCATCTCAGGCAGAGTAAAAAATATTACCCAACATTTATTCACTTCTACCATTTTTTACATTATAGACTTGAATATAGGAATAATAGTCAGGTCGATAGGTTACCATTTACTTGTTAGAATGCTAGAAATTTTGGGCATACTTTTACGTGAACTTTTTAAAAGCATTTTTGTTGAATTAAGTATGTAAAGGTCTATTAAATTCATATCGAAAAATAATTTGTAACTTTGAAATTTATCCACAGCCTAAAATATTATTTTAAATTTAAGAACTTTTTACAAAAATAAATTTGGTAATTGAAAATATTTACTATTATGATCTATCAGAAACTGGTACTAAAACACAATTACATGTGCTTCTTTCAATTGAGCCAAATACAATAAGCTTCTCTGAATTTTCTACCATTGTTTGTTTTTGAGAAAAATAAGGATTCATTAATCTCTACAATTTTAGAAAAATCCGTACTCGTGAAATCCCTCTAACCTAAATTCAAAGCTTATAAATGTTTCTCCACATTGTAAAGATCAATCAGAGACCAATCTGTTTTTATTAATTTTTATATAACCTCCAATTTTTTATTGTGATAATTTTTATATAATCTCCAAAATACATATCTTAAAACTTTTTCAAAAGGTTTCCTAAAGTCTTCAACAAATGAGCAGGCTCTTACAGAAACATTTTTCTGTGTTGTGGAGTCTTACATGCCCATATAAAACCATGTGTAGATAATTGCTTTCGATTAAATGGCATAATTCGGCCACAGTCACATAACATAGGCTTTTTTTATTAATCTAAAAGAATCCATGTTAAACAATCTAGCTAATTGGTTTCCTTTAAATAATATGTTATTAAAATCGTAATTTGTTCTGCTGATTTAATTTTAAAATCTACTTCGTGAATGATCATGTTTTTCATAATTCTCATCCCTGATCCCTGTTATATTAAAATATTTATTTATTTTGATAAATTTATTTTAAAGCGGTAGATAATGGTAATTAACCGAATTTCCTAAATTTAATTGACCGTGAAATAAGCATATGATTTGTATATATAGATTATAAAGGAATTGTTATGATGAATTTTGAAAATATTTCTAAATTATGATGGTGTTTATAATGCACCAAAATAAATCTAATTTGATTTTTAATTCAGTGAGTTCATAAGAATTAAAAATAGAACCTTGTTATGAATTTAATCTTATTGAACCACGCTTTTCATTCAGTTGTTTATTTTTGTTGTCCTGATCTGTTTGATTATGATATTATTGACGGATATCATGAAATGGAAGAAAAAATATACAGTTATCTGGACTCAGAGTTAACTGAAAATCCATTGTTGGCGTCTTGCTTAATTATTCACTCCAAATGCAAAAACGATGAGTTACGAGAACAATGTTTGAAAGTTCTCGAAACCTTAATAACAAATATTATTAAGTCTCCAAATGAACCTAAATTCCGCAAGATCCGATTGGGAAATGAAAAGATAAAGCAATTAGTTGTTCAAGTTGCTGGTGCTGTTGAATTTTTGAAGGTAATAAATATAAATTTTTTCATGAGTAATTAATCCCTGATAGCCGTAATTAATCAACTCAACGAGATTTATTATATAGTATGACCTTCTATTTATTTATAAACTAGACAACATTTTTCAATCGTAATAAAAAATGCACATAAATTTTACCGTTAAACTTAATCTCATTAACAATTTTCGTGTTTTAATTTACTTAAAAATCTTGTTGAATTAAAATAGCCACAAAGCTATAAATTTGGAAAATAAATTTAATTTTGAATCATAAATTGCATTACTCCGGAAAATTAATATGATATCATGTAATAAGGCTGCTTTGAGTTTTTAAACTGTGCAATCTACGGTTGGTTTTCGACTTAATTAATTACAATAAACTGCTAATTTGAATATAACTTTACCTTTAGTGGATTCGAGTTCCGATGTCTTACCATTAGCATAATTAACTGGTAGTTGATTGTTTAATATCATAATTGAACAAAATTCTTCTAACATCTTATTGTTTCCCATTAAATATCAATCTTTGTTGACTGGGCGGTATTCCCTCTATCCTGTACTTTTGCTTTGACCTTTTTAATAGTGTTTACAAGATGAAGCTCAAGGCAATCGTTTTTTAACGTTTTTACGAAAATCTGTTTGTCCTGTGACATTTGAAAAGAGTATTGAGTCTTTACTCACTCTGTGTTTGGTATTAAGTGACGCCAATTTTAAAGGAGGCTGGTGATGTAAGGGTAAATATTAAAAGTAAAATTTATAATCAATTTTAAATAATTTAATAACAATACAATTAATTCAATTATTCAATTATTCAGATACACAATGTATTCTATATTTGGTGGTATTTTATCAACAGCCTTCTTCACTTATGGATGCAACAGTTTCTTGTAACCCTATGTTCAATACAATTGTAATGAATTGTAATTGATCTTTAAGTCACTTATAGTGAAGTCAATAGTGAAAGGATTATAAATAACTAATTCTGCCGACGGAATCATTACTTGTTTAAATCTTCACTGTTAGAAAAATTGATTTTGGATTTGTTGTATCTTTCCAACCGTAGTTGCATGAATTTGAAATCATAATCTGCCAGTTTTGTACAAAACAAAATTCTGTTGAATTTTTTAATAATTAAAAAATCGCTTTTTTCTGGCGAGCTCACTGCTAGCAGAATTTTATATTAAATTTTTAAAAAAATAGTAATGGTTGAAATGTATATTATATATCGTATGAAAATTGTCTAAATATAAGGATTTTTTACGGGATACAGCAGTTAACAAAAAATTTCGGCTTTGTCTTTGTCAATAGCTATATTTAGCACATTATTTACAAATAAGAGTTAATTTATCTCAGATAATTTTTTTCAAATTGTTTTTATAAACGATATGCATTAAAATTTTATTTTACAATTAAACAAAAGCTTAACATTAGTAAAATAAAAAATGTAAGTAAATTATGTGATAAATAACATTATTTTTAGCAAAGTTGTTAAGAACTATTTATAATCAATCGATCAATCCTCAAAAGGCACAAAAAATAATAAAAAAATTTCAATATTCTCAAAAACTTTACTATAATTATTTCAAGGCCTGTGACGGAAAAGGAAATATATGGAAAGAGTTTAAATTGAGATTTGAAACTTTAAAAAATATTATTAATTTATAATTTTGTCTAAAATAAAATTTAAAATGTTTCTATATTATTATAATTTAAAAATTCACAGTATGTTTTAGGCAGTTGGGTTCGTTTCAGAACAACATCTGAAACCCGGATCAGAAGATGAAATGGAAACATGTTTAATAATTCCAGAAGAATTATGCATTCCAGAAAAATTAACCGAGTGTCTTACAAATTTGACAACGGCAGAGCCTCTCAAACCCGTTTTATACAGAAACACAAATGTGTTCCATGTAATTTTAATTGATTATTATTTTAATTATTTAATGAAACTAAATTAAATAAAACTAGCTATTATCTATATCAGTGATGTTTAACCTTTTGCAGCATCTGGGCCACATGACAAAAAAAAGTCAACTATATTTAAAAGTTTAATTTTATTATGAAAATGAAAAATACATGAAAAAAAATTTCCTCCCTAGTTGCGTAAATAACTATTGAATTAATTTTAATTGGATTAAGATTAGAAAAATGTATAAACACAACATCCACATTGGAATGATTTATATTTGTTATATCATGCACGGGCCGCAAAATACGGCAGGTTATCATCCTTGATCTAAATATTTATGAGATTGATTTAAAGTCCTGTATTAAAGATAAGTGTTGTAAATAACCTCCATTGTTAAAAATTTTAGTTTCAAATTGAATAAAAATTTATTTGCTTGTAACGTTTATGAGGCTAATATTTATACAAAACAATAACTTCTCATCTTAACAAAAATAACGATAAAGGTTAGAAATGCAATACACATATGAAAAATCAATAAACAATGTGCCTGGATCATATAATTAAAAATTTTGAATCTATTATGATAAATTTAAATTATTAATAAAATTTAAAAGAATAACTGCGAATTTTGGAGTATTTTTTGAATTAACAAATGCAAAAAATTTTTATTGCAATATCAATTCCAACATATAAATTATTTTCAAAGCTGATTATTCAAGTCATTCAATTATGTAAATAATTTACGAAGTTTTCATTTTTTCATCAATTCAATTTATTCAAAATGTCTTTATTTAGTTTCTAGGAAGTATAAACTCCATTATAATATCCAATTATGAATATTTTATGTCGAATGAAATTCTTCTGAATGTCCCATGTTAGATGTATTATTTTTTGTATTAATAACATCCATAACTATTTATTGAATTCAAATCCAAAATTTATTTGTAATATTCAAACAAAATTATGGAGGAAATTATATTAAACGTAAAGTAATGTAAGAATAATAAATTTACATACAACATCAATCCACAACATACATTCATTTAATTATTATTTATTTAATTATATTTCCATATCCCATATATTTAGCTTTTCATTGAATTTTTAATTTTTAATTTTCTTCATATAAATCACAAATGCGTTACGCGTAAATACAATAATCTTTTTTCGTTATCTTTTGTTACTTTAAAGTTAACAAATTTCAATTTTCGCCCTTTGCATCCCTTTTTATACTAACGGGTTAGATCTGTAGCGTATGTTCATTTATCAGTTTTAAATTAAGCGTTGGTTACTTGTGCCCCACGTGTTTTAGTCAATTCCAAAACTACACGCAGATCTGAAATATTATCTTTTAATGTGATAGCTTCATTTGTCTTTTTATTTACAATTTTTCTTAAAAATTGGCAAATAGTATCAAAAAATTATTAACTTTAAAGAGATTTGTATTATTTTTTATGTAAGGTATATGCAGATCTCGTCTAACGATTCACAATACCAATTTTTTTAAAAATTTGATTTGCGTATTTATTGTTTCTATTTCTATGCACATTAAATCTTTCAAACATTAACTTTATTCATTATTTATAAAACTAAATTAATAATCCTATAAAACAGAGCACAAGCAATGCTCATCTAATACACAATTTATAAACTATGAATAATCTTAAGCTGTAATTGTTTAGCAATAACACTTTTGATTTAGAAACACTATATTTAAAAAATATATACATGTGTCAATTTGTAACAAGTTATAAAGTTTATATATAATAGGGCATATCTAAAGCTGTTTTTGTACGATATCGTTGATAACTGTAGAGAACTCAAGGTGGTTGATATGATAAAAAGCCACTAACGATTAAGGTTTTACAGCAGTTTTCTGGACTGAAAACAGTTTAACACAAGATGTACTCAGGAGTAAAATTTATACCTTAACAGTTGCAGATGATATTCAGGAGATATTCAAAGGGTCCTATTTAAAGACTAAGCAAATAAGAACCTATTTAAAATGGATTCAGATTGTGTTAAAAGTAGCTTTAGTCCTATTCTAAACTTTATTTAGAAAATTATTTGAAGTAGGCAGATTACTTTTGAATCTTTATTAAATACAGTTTCTAGGTGTCGATCATCAGTACCCGTTCATCTGTTCGAATGTTATCTATGAAAGTGAAACACTTTATAATTATATTAGATTAAGTTTGAGTTTAGAGGACTATTTGTTTTACAACCCGTTATTTTTAAAGAATGAATTCATGTTTAAAAATAATATAACTTAGTTTAGTTAACTAAGTTAGTAAAGTAAGTATTGAATACAGAAACTGATTTTAAATAAACATTTTTTCGTTTCTAGTCTAAAACTCTTTTACGTATTTATCTTAATATTTATTGTTTGTGGAATTTCCAGTAAACACAGTGTTTAAACTGTTTAATTTAGAAAAGTAACTTGAATAATATATCCGAAGAAGATTTACCACCTGAATTTTTTCGAATATCTTTGGAAGAATTAAAACGACAAAATTTGATAAGAAAACAGCAAATTGAAGAGTCTGGGATGTTGCTTACAAAAGCTATGCGAGAAAATATGAAAATAAGAGACAAAAGGAAGTATCGCTACGTTCTAATTCGTATTGTTTTCCCGAATAATTGGGTTCTACAAGTAAATAAATTTCATAGTTTTTATAACACCATCTGTTTAATTATAATATTATTATTACCTACTGAAGTGGTAAATTTAAACCTTTTTCTAATTTAAAAATTGTGCTAAAATCAATGGAAAATAAAGTTTTTTATTAATTTGAAGTTTTAATAATAATTAAATTTAATCGTTATCAATTATGGAAAAAGTATGGAAATTAAAAATTTATTAACTAAAGCAAATCTATGTCATTTTCACAGGAAACTTCGGTGGACTTTTGAATTGAGGAAAATGTAATTTTAAATGTGTAAGAATGTTGCTCATTATTGCATAATATTCTCTTGAAAATGAAAATTTTATTTCTTTAGAATTTCTCTTTGGTCCTCTGCAAAGATGACAATAGAACAAACCCGAAATCACTTTATCATTTTCATTACTGTAAATATCGAAGTCGAAATTTGTGTCCGGAAAATTTATACCTTTAAATTTTTTTTCAACCCTTTTTATTATGCTTTTTCTCATCTTTTTTATCAGCTCTTCCTTGTTTTTCGGGTTTTTCAAAGAACTTATGGGATATCTATTTCCACCTTCGTCGAATTCTGAAAACCACGAAGATGCATTTACCGTTGTATTGCTAGATGCTTGATTTTTCAAATATTCGATTGCTAATATGATATTAAAACGCAATCCCGGAGAAAATAAGATTTTATTTTCTATATAATAGATTTGTTCGCCATTGAATTCTATAAAATTAGAGCTTTTTGCAAGAAATTTGGAACAATACTCCTCAATAAAATTTAAACCTTCATTAGTCAATTCTAACAAATCTTCCATTTCAGTGATATTGCATAATTCAAGCAACTGAATTAATTTTTCGCATTTCGTATGGTCCATCAATATTTCTTTGCAGTGTTCTTCCATTTTTATTAATTTTGTATTTTAATTTATAATTTAAACAAAGTTTTTAATTAATTCTTTAATTTTTCATTTTGAAGATTTTAATAAAAATTTCACATTTTTCCAAATTTATTTAAATTAATTTAATTGCTGAAATAATTTTATATATTGATTATATAAAATTTTTCATTATAATCAAACACTATTTAAATATTTTTTAAAATTGTTTTAATGGTGTAAATTTTAAATTTTTTCTCAAGGATCATTTAAAAATTTTATGTGAAAGAGCTAAATTAGATATTTTGATACGGAAATGCAATAACTCTGGCATATATTTAAGAACAAAGAAAATCTATTGATATTTTTTATTTTAAATATTATTTTAAAATTATATTAAATTACTGCTAATAATTGAACTAATTTTTTCTTATGGATAAATAATCATTAAAATTTTTATTTGAAAGAGTTTAATTAGATATTTTGATATGGGTATCTAATTATGAATTATTTACGTCAAAATAAATTTTTTGTTTCAACTATTATTAAAAATTTAGAGTTTTCTGTATAATAAACATTGAAAATGATGAATATATTTAATTTTTCTTAATGTATATTTTTTTTGGGCAAACTGGAAATTAAAATACAAAATTCTTTTCTATATATTTTTGATGTTATAATAATATAAATATTCAATTTTAATTGAGAATTTAATTATTATTTGTTGTCTTCATTTTTCTTAATCAATTTGAATTTTAAACGCTTTTAGTGTTTTACAAATCTAATTTATTTCTGCGAAAGATTTATTTCTTGATTAAAATATTGTTTTCAAAATAATCTTTTTCATTTTCTGAATTATCAATATCATAAAATCAATGTTAATATTAGAATTTAAATTCGGATACTTATTGAAAAAATATCACTTAAATTGATTTTTTTTAATGAGTTTCATTGTATTTTCTTTTCAAAACCTAAATATTTTTATTGGTCATTTTTTTCATAATCAATGAAATCGTAATCAAAATTTTGAAATTTTCTATGTAATCATGATTTTTTTTAAAAAAAATATGGGGAATTATATAAATTTAAAATTATTTATGTTTACATTTTATTAAAACAAAAAATAAGTAGTTTAAATGTTTAAATAAAAAAATTGAGCCTAAATATGTGTTAGTATTGCCGTACTCTGAAGGTTTTACAAATTATAAAAGGAAGTTAAGTAAACAGATGGGAAATTTAGAGTATAAGATCGTCTCTAATTCGTGTAAGGTACGCAATATGTTTATTAATAAATCAAAAACTCCGATTGGATTGTGTTCTGATCTCGTTTATCAATTTACATGTAATGGGTGAGATGCCACATACATAGGAGAGACTTCCCGTCATTTCTGTACTCGAGTTCTAGAGCATTGTCGATTGAAGGGTTTGACCAATATTAGTGAGCACAATAGAGGCTCTAAAAGTGAAATAGGAATGTCTGATTTTAGAATTTTGTTGAAAAGTTTTAATAATTATTGGGAACGAGTGATATGTGAAGCATTGATGATAGGGTCATTGGATCCAAAGATTAATGTGCAAAGTGCTGTGACTACGAATGTTTTTAAATAGTTTACGTATGTTAAATCATGTTTATGTATTGTTTTTAAAAAAAATTTTTTTTAATATTATTAAAATAAATGAATTTTTAAATTACAATAATTTTTTAAAAATTTATAATATAAATGGAAATTTTATTTAATTATTTATTTAAATGTTTTCTTTAATTATCGGAAATAAAGTGGGATTTATTGAAAATATTTAATTTCCACTCAATTTTATTATTTTTTGATTTAAAAAAATACTAGTTTAAATACTAAAATTTATATGAATTGTAAAAGTAAAAAATCCGGACTTTTGAAAACACTACGGCATACGTCAAAATCTAAAATTTCCTGATTCGAATAAATCTTAATCGACTGTATATTGTATTAGCTTACTGACCAAATGAAATTCTTTCGGTTCCATGATGAATGACGCATAACAAAACATGTCCTGGCGCATGAACATGGTAAAGCCTAGTTCATGCCATCGCACTTCAGAATTATTAAAAAAAATTCTAAATATAAATATAAAATTTAGCAAACGATTTATCTACCGCATCAAATATTTAGATTTGTGAATTGCTGTAATTATTTTGAACGTGTTTATGACTATTTTTGGGGAAATATTAATTATAATTTCTCACTGTTGTTGGCAGGGAACATTTATGGTGAACAATAAATTGGAAGATATCATGTTATGGGTTCATGATTGTCTAAAGGTCAGCCATTCATTCTTTCTCTCTGTGCCGCCTATAATCAGGAAAATTACGGATTTTAATCAAACCATTGTTGATGCAGAGCTCGCTCCATGTTCGACAATCCGTGTGACATTCGATGACATTGCTGTCAATGAATGTCAGGATAAAGATTTCAATTATTATTTGAAGGATCATTTATTAACCTAAATGGTTTAAAGATGTAATATTGGATGGTATTATAAAAAATATATGTAATAATTGTCTTGTTTTATTTATTGCGTTGAGTTTACTATATCGAAACTTTAACTGTGCGCAATTCCTCCAAGAATTATAATCTTATTCATCATTCTCGGTCTCAACAAACTTTCAGTTTGACTTCTAAAATTGGTTTCTCAATTCAACTTTTTGCAGCATACATGAATTAATTTATTATTCCTTTTATATTTGAAATTTCCACTATTCAATTACTCTTTTTCTAAAGAATTTAATCGCTTTCTGAATTAAATTAAGTTCAATAATAAAATTTTTGTTGAGTACTTTTTGTTTTGGAGCATACTAAATGAATCTCAAAATTGTCACGACACTCTTGGAAAGAAAACAATTTTCATGGCGTAACGTGTGCAGTGGTGTACCATAGGGTACATGACGCCTATGGCAAACACCAATCTTGCGCCCTTCGACGATAGGTTATTTAGGTTATTTTACTCTTGGAAAGAAAACAATTTTCATGGCGTAACGTGTGCAGTGGTGTACCATAGGGTACATGACGCCTATGGCAAACACCGATCTTGCGCCCTTCGACGATACGTTATTTACGTTTTATTTTCTAAAAAACTACTTTAGAATTGTGTAAAAAAAACACAAGTTAAATCTATTAACACTTTATTACAAATATATCTTTCTTGCTTTAGCTGACGCAAATTGTTTAATTATATTATCAAATTCAATTTCTTCGGTCATTTCTCGTTCTATACTAAGTAAAGCAAGATCACATAATCGGCTTTGGCCCATCGAGGCTCTCAAATATGAAAGTATCAATTTTAATTTGCTAAATGATCTTTCGCAACTGGCAATAGAAACTGCGATTGTCAGCAATATTTGCAATGCTATACGCATATTTGGAAAGACGTTTTCATTTTCATACTGAACTATTTTTTCGGTACGTTATTTTAAAACCCTTGTAGATAATTCATTGCGGTACTGTTCCGTAAGTTGTGAGAAAATCTTTCAATAGTCGTTAAACGTATTTTTTAACTATGGCGTCCCTGGATTTCTGAAACTGGATCCTGCTCTTTCGAAAAATAATTGACAATCTTGTAAACGATGAATGTTGACAGTCGACCGTCTGCTGAAATGCACCTAATCCAAACCTCCCCTGAATGGTTGGTACAGGCAGATTTTCGTTCACACTAAGCTCGGATTTTTTCGATGTCGTCTTTTTTCAGTACGTGTTTTCACAATAATGTGTGTGGGCGTAAGACCTGGAGCACAGTTATTGGCAAAATCATCAGAAGCTGCCAATACATCATCTACTGAATTGAAGCTGTTTTCTATAAGCATTTTTACATGATGCGCATTGAACATAAAAAGAGAAACGCAATTTAAAGAGTTTATAAAGAAAATCTGAATTCAAAATTAAGCAAATAAAACGTTGTCAATTCGATGAAGTAGTCTTAACCAAATTAAAGTAATTATTCGGAGGTGTCAAATTATTTCAAGTTATAGTCAGTAAAGCAACCAGATCAAATATAGTCAAGTGGTTGTGAATTTTGAGAGGTATTGTTAATGTGCTATACCTCTCGAAGGGTTGTATTAAATTATCTGTCATGAAAAGTGGTAGTCAGTTGTGTTAATCAATAAAAGTTTATATTGTCTGGAGCTCGGTATTATTGTTAAACAAGATACGCTTGGAGTCACGTTGATAATTGACGATATTAAATTTCACCAACAACCCCAATAATTTTGTGTTATTATTTTCACCAATGATTTTAAAGTTTTAAACTTTAGAATCATATTTGTGGAGATATTATATCAAAATTATTTTAATATTAATAATTATTACTGATATTTATTTTCAAAGCTTATTCATTTACTTTAAAGTTCATCTTTGACAAAGAAATATCTGCAGTTTCAGATTTATTTTGAGAGCTATTTTCGTAATTCGTACATTATTTGACTGGATTTACATCAATCATTGCAGTGCAAACATTTTGTTTTATCAAATCAAAGGTCTCCGTTTCATTATTTAAAATAATTAAAATAATTAATTACATATTTCAGTAATATTGATCGATTTGTTGAGCTGGTAAGTTTGAAAATCACAATTAAATAAAGTGAAATCCATTTGCTAAGTTCAGGGAGGAGTGTCCAACCGCTAAAAGTGGCACTTGCTAGGGTCGGCATTAAACTGATTTCGATAAAAATATAAATCCAATAATAGCAAAGAACTAAGTTGAATATGTGAAAACATTAAGTAACAGTTTTGTTGGGTTTTTATATAGAAAGTCGGTGCTTAGGTCTGACTTCTTGGTATCCTTCTTTAATCAATTCAATTAACCCAACACAATAAAATTTATTTCCAATTTATATTTCACAACTTTATTCATAACTTTCACAAAAATCAATTCAATTCACAATACTCTACACAATTACTGGGTTTCTATTTTATCCCTGGTTTCCTTCGTCGACCAATTTCGTTTTCCGTAATTAAAAAATTTGTTGACTTTCCGGGTTTCTCACACTATTCGAGTTTTCTTTCGGCTCGGACTTCCCATTAGCTCGGGTTTCCAATAAGCCAATTAATTTTTAATTAATTTCTATTTTTATTAAATATTTCCTTCTGGGGAACCCTAATCGATTTAATTTTATTATATTTGGATTCGTCTCGTTATTTGGCATCCGCCCATATCCGTTTCCCCCGATAAATATTTATTTTAAAATTTTAATTGAATTTGCCTTTTTAATTATTATTTCGAATATCAATGTGCATTTTGTGCATTTGCGTCAAGAAATTTGTTACCCAAATATAGGAGAAAAATTACCGAAAATTTGTGTTAATGGGAAAAATCATTGATAAGATATTAATAATTAAGACTAACCCTTGATTTTTGTGATTTTTTAAGATTTTATTGAAATTTTGTCGTTTAACAAAAAAACAAATTATTTTCATTATTCTGTTTTAATACTGATTATTTTCATTTTATTAACAGATCTAATATAATAAATTCAAAGGGAATTTTTTTCAAAAATATTACAGTCAGAAAATTTATAATATCAGTCTGATTTAATTTATCCCAACTAATGGATATTGCTGTTATATAATTAAAAATTTTCGGTAATTTTTCTCCTATATTTGGGTAACAAATTTCTTGACGCAATTCCATATTGCTCATACACTATAAGTGAAGTCAACTAATTAGACAGCAATACCAGACAGACCATACAAGAAAAATATTAAACGTTACATTTACTCCCATCATTATAACATTCCCCTAGAAAGTTTCCTAATTGTCTAGAATTATAATTATTAATAATAATAATTCATTATAAACAATAATAACTAATAATATTAATAATTTTGGGATTAAGTTATTTTTAAAAAAAATTATAATAAATAAACATTTGAGAAAATAAAATAATTAATTTAAAAAAATAATCAAAAAATTAAAATCAATATTTTCCGGGGGAAATGGGTATGTGCCGATTTCAATTGACAAGACGAGTACGAAAATAATAATATATAATTAATTTGGGACCCCTAGAAAAAGTTATTAAGAAAATACAAATTAATTAATTAATTAAAATGACGAAAACAAATAAATTAAATAAACGAGAAATTTTCCGATTTGGATAAATTTAATTACGAAGGGAATTAATTATTCCTTAATGTGATTTATTTCGCAGTCTTCTCCCGGGAAACGGCCGAAACGTCCAAAAGATGAAAGTAAATTGTTTAACTAGTTCCCTGAGAGTCCAATGTAAATTTCCGTCAATCGAATTAGTTGTTTGAGGAGAGATTCCCTATATAAGGGAGTCTCAAATCAACAACAGGAACACAAAATAGTTTAGAAAAATTGCGATTAAAAGAAAGTTGAAAAAGATTCCTGAGATAAAAAAAAATACTAATCAGACTTGTCAAGGATAGTTTAGTAGTTTATTGAAAAGGCGGCTTCCTGTGGGGATTACTGCCATTATTGTAAAAGTATCATTCGAGTCGTTGTGAAATTGTTGGTATCGAATAAAAGTTTTCCTGTGTTGAGTTATTCCAGTACCATTTAAAGAGCGCGTGGAGTCAGAGCAAACAGTTCTACCGAACCAAATAAAATTATAACTCAACAATAATAATTCATAATAATTAATAATTAATAATTAATAATAAAATAATAATTCATAATTCATAATTCATAATAAATTATTTTGGTGTCTATGATATAAGAACTGATTCTGAACAATTCTGATGTGCTGAAATCAAAAATGATGTTTATTTTGCTCAATCAAATCAAAAGTGATGTATATTTTGCTCAATCAAATCTAGTTTTTACACAATTTTAATTTTTTTTAAATTTAAAATTTAAATAATTTTAAAATCATCTCTTTTTAAAAAATTAAAAAATGATTTTATTTATAAATAGCATATTCTTTATTAAAAATGAAAAAGATACAATTATTAAATTTGTTTAACAAATATTTAATTTTAAAAATATTTTAAAGATATTTTTTTTATTTTCAGCTTGTTTGAATGATAGTGACGTATTCTGTTATATATGTGGACAATATACTTTAAAACCTAACAGAAGTAACGTAACATGTTTCATTAAGCGTGCTTACTTAGCATATCTTGCCCTTAAACTTGGTGATCAAGAAAAACCATTGGCGCCACACATAGTATTCGAAACGTACTCAAAACATCTCCGACAGTTGACTACGAAAGCGAAAAAGCATGAACTTTGGCATATCAATGATATGGAGATGACCCTAAAACCACCACGGTGGATTATTCATACCAACAAGAAAGTGCTTTTCTTTCCGGATCTACAGTCAGCGAGGGTTCCAAGGTTACATTGTGATAAAGTTCCTGTTCCACTTTCAGCCAAACTGTATGAAAATGAAGAAACTTCGCGTGGAAGTCAGGAAAATGTGTAATCTGATAATTTCGTTGATATTTCCTTAGCACCTCAACCTTTTAATCAAAAAAAGTTAAATAACTTTGTCAAGGAAATGAATTTATCAAAGAAATCTCCGGAAGTGTTAGCTTATAGACTAAAGGAAAAAATCTTTTGCGCTCAGACACGAATAACTTACTATCGAGAAATAGACATTGCATTTACAGAATTTTTCACGAATGACACTAAATTCATGGCTGATTACTGTTGGACAATTAGACGTGACTATACAAACTACCAGCACAAAAGAAAAAGGCGTAAATTTTTACCTAACCATTAACAATTTTCATTTTGCAGTCAATTTGTTGTTAAAGCAATAATATAATTATAATTACATAAACGCTGTACTTGTCCTATTATTTTGATGCCTTTCGGAATATCCTTCCCTATGTAGGGTAAGTGTAGCATGAAAACTGGTATTGGTGGATAAAATCTGATTTAATTTTATAATTCAGCACATCAAAATTATACAAAATCACATCTAATACCTCAAACACCATAAAACTTTTTTTAGTTGCACTAAGTAATAATTAGTAATAATAATAAATAATAATAATAATTCATAATAAATAATAATTAATAATAATTAATAATAAATATTAATAATAATAAAATGAAAATAAAATTTTATTTCTTCATTTAAAAATCACAATCATCGCTACCAATAAAATTACAATTGCAATACAATAAAATTATTAAACAGTTTTTTTGGATTATTATTTTCACAGAAATAAAAGACGTAAAAATATTTAATTAATTTATTTTAATATTTAAATATATATTTAATAAAAATTATCAATCCATCACCCTACAAATCACATACAAACAAATTTATGCTACACTCCTCGTTTTGGTTTGTCTTGTGTCTGTAAAACTTATCAATGAGTTTCTTTTTGATTTATTAAATCTCAGTAAGGAAGATGATATTTGTTCTGCGGCTTTTTTATACAGTGGGATGGCTATACTGTGGCGCCGTCTGGATGGTGTCGACACCGGGGATTCTGAACAGATTGGTGACACTGGTCCTACTGCTGTCACTTCATCCGGAGAACATTCTTCCTGTTGTTTGATGTCAATGCAGTTTGCAAATGGAGTTCTCTGAAAATAGATCTATTAGAAAATTGTATAAAAACAATTCTCACAAATATTATATGTTTTAGAATGTTTTACTGCATAATTATCATTACAAATTTATTTAAAATGGAGAAATTAAAATTTGACAATAACTTTTAATTTTAATCGACAATACGACATATTTATTTTACTGCTACTTAAAAACCAAATTTTCTCTATTAAACAGTCAAATTATATCAACTATTTCTATTAAAACTGCTTTTTCGTTAAATATTAAAAACTTATTTTAAATAAATTTAATTTATTGATTTGAATTTTTGTTTAATAGACATGGCGACGCTAAATTTGGGGAAACTTGATTTCAAATGAATTTTTAATTTAATTGAACATTAAATTTATTATTATGATTAATTTTTTTTTCTAGGCCGCGATACAAACGGCTTATTCGTGTAAAACCTATATAATTATTAAACCTTTATTAATCTGATAAATAGAATATAAGTTTAATTCAATAAAGTCGGATGCAGTAGTATATTGGCCGGAACTTGTGCCAATATTTGTATTCCATATGAATTGACAATACTTTATCATGCATAAAACTTTTCGTATAATTTTATCGATTTGCAGTGTTTTTATGGATTCACATATTTCCTAGAGAACAAGGATGAACATACCTACACCAACCCCTTGACCCTTTGTATATAGAATATATATATATATATATATATATATTTTACTAAAATTTTCTGTTCTAAATACGTTTTATACAAAAATTCTTTATAATTTAATTCCAGAATATTTTCCTCATTTTGATTCCATTACTGAGTATTAAATATTTACAACTTTCCATTTGATGAGAAAAAAAATAAAGGTTAAAATATTTTCATGAATGATTTTGTTTAAATTTATTAAGAAAATATATTAAATATTGAATACTATTCCATAAAGTCTGACATAACTTAAATATATAATAACAAAACTTAATAATAACAATCTTTTACGAATTAATTAAAATATATTTTACTAAAAATTACGTTGTTTAGAAATATCACCGTTCGTACAAAAATTATTCATTTTTGCCCGATTGATTTATAATTAAAATATTTGAAGAGACCCTAAAGGAATCATCAAGTAGACTAATTATCTTGTTTATCCCAAATACATACCGCCCCTATTACTTTCACTTAAAGTGAGTAGCTAAAATCTTCTTTGTTATCAAGTAAATGTATTTTTACAAATTTAAATTCTTTGAATAAATTTTAATTATAATCTATTAAAAAACAATTTAAATAAAAATAAATAAAACTAATTCAAAATTAATTCCAATTATTAGTTGAAAATATATTTACATAAAATAAAAATAAATTATAAAAATTATTAATAAATTATCAGAAATATCGCTTTTAATGAAACAGAACATATTTCAAAATTACCACTAAATTCTCAATTAAACAAAAGACAGTTTAAAAATTCCTCAATCGGCATTCATAAGATTCAGTTTACAATTCGCACAAGACATATTTTAACAGTCAGACAAATATACTTTTAAGAATATTTTATTATTAACAAAACTTTAAAAAATATATTTTAAGAATTCTGCTAGATTCATATTTTTAACATCTGAAAATGGTGTAAAAGTTATTTAAACTAAATGTATTTAAAAATTCCTCAAAAATATCAGCTTGATAGCCGAAAAATATGTTAGCTACTTTTTTTAGTTAATAAGAGGAGAGATATTTATTTGGCGGCGGGTGGGACACATTATACTACTCAAAAATTACTTTGCATTACAATAACAAAATGGATTAAGAAAAATTGATATAATGTCAACAAAGTCATGTTAGCTAAAAAAATTCCTAAATCAAGAGCTCATATACCCCTTTTTAAAACAATACTTTACTGTATTTTCTTCTCCAAAGAAGAAAGTCATTTATAAACTGATGCCACCGGAAGTCTACTATTGTTTTTTTTTTAATAAAATTATTGCTAATAGCATTGAACTGCAATTTATACAACAAAAATATCAAAAACAATTCTTAAATTTAACTTGAGAGTTGTGTTTTATCTATCTTAAAACCTAGAAAATCGTGACAAAACCTAGATTTTTGTATCTATTTTGCTACAAACATAAATTTAAAGTTTCTAACTAAAAAAGCATGGACAGCCAAGTCTTTAACTCAACTATACTTTGTTGGTGTTTGAAAATAGCGGCAATATCAGCAATTTTACAATAATAAATCAGGCTCAGAAAAAACATAATATTGTAATATCCTAAAAACCGTTAGACAAAAGAGTTTGTTATTACATGAAAATAGACATAAAATTCCAAAATAAAACAAATATATTTATCTATTGTCATAATATAAATAATTTTTATTTTTGATAAATGGTGATAAAATTTTAAATGTTACTGGAAAACTTTAATTCTCCAAATAACAATGAAGCAATGAAGCAAATGACAGAACAAAAAAAATCAAAATTAAAACAAAGTTTTGCACAAGAAAATCGATATTCACTGATACAATAGAACTTCTCAATTGATCTAAAATATTTACGTTTGATCGAACAAACAATTGAATAAAATTCAATTATTCTAGATTTCTGGTAAATGACTAATTTTTGCACAACGCCAACAGCGCTAATACTTCATCACAATGAGACGGACTGAAACGAACGAGTTTTAAGTAGACTAACAATTAACTATGATAAATGCATTTATTTGCGTACACATATTCAGTAAGTGGAGATAAAATAATAAACTGGATTCATCATTTGATCCGAATGAAATTCCTATGCGCATTTTGTAGGCAATGGAACATGAAGGACTGACTGATATTAAATAATTATTTACTTTATCTGTTTACTTAAACAAAACAATTATAACTGTATCATACAGTAGAATGCTAGAAGACTTCCTATGAAATCTATCGTACAGAGATAAGCGAAATACACAATTTCTGAATTAGCAGACACCATTTATGAAAATATATATTCCAATGTATTTCTAGTGATTACCAGACTGGCAAATTCCAGTTAGAAATATTTTGTGCGCGATTATTACAAAATCCCAATCACAGGAGACTTTAAATTTTTCTTATTTTTACTTGAAAGAGTTTACGAAGCAATTCGTTCTCGGACAAACCTAATCGGGGCATTTTGTGGAAGTGTTTTCTTTAAACAAAACTTTTAATATTTTTGTTAAATCTTTGATGTATGGAATTAAACAGGAAAACTGTTTTGAAAAATTATAATGGTTTCTAAGTTATTTGTTATGTCAATAAAATATAACAAGATTGATAATTGCAATACTTTATTGAAACCTTATGATCTCAAAGTTTCGTTTAAATGGACTTCAATTTAAATATTTCTAAAGCGTAAGAGAATTAAAAAAAAAACTCGGTATGACTTTCAATCGGTACGTTTTCCTGCGCTGTTTAGATCAAATTTCTTATATGTTATTACTAATTTTACAAATTTTTGTACATAATACATTATTTCGGTAAACAAATTGCATTCCTATCCTCGTCATCTATCGAATTTCAATTACTTAAAATCACATAACAACAACTTTTCCAAAAAATAATTCTTTCGATAATTTCGATGTGTCACATTCCAATAATGAAAATTCCTCAAAAAATATTTTGATTAATTTGATAATTAAATCTGGGTGCAATAATTTGATTCATCTCAAAAAATAAAGATGCACACTATTGAATAATTTTCCATTGATCAGAGATTCGAACAACTATTGGTGCTGCACATAGAATTATATCAAGTTTCCGTGCGCATCAATTTGATTTTATAAACTATTAGTGCCCCAGCTGATCATTTCATATTATATCTTGCGTTTAAAAAATATTTATAAAATTAATAAATTAACAATGCGACGAGTAATAAATGATCAGTTAATTAATAAATAAATTGTCATTTTATTAATTTCAAAATTTCAATAAAATAGTAATAATAATAACAATAATAATATATTAAATTAAGTGAGAACATTTTAGATTATAAGATAATCCTTTTCAATATACTTCGGAAAATAGTTGGAGTATTCCATGAGTTCTTTTGTTATATGCATTCTGATCAAATATAAATCTGTTTTAAGTAACAAAATTTAAATTCTAAAATTTATAAATATAAAAAGCATGTCTTGAAATTTACATATTCTATTTTTTATACTTTGATATATTTTTTGATTTCTTAATTATTTTCTAAAAAACTTTATATCTGACAAATAAACTTCGAATCATTTCAAAATTGAGAAATAGTGAAAATTACATTCTGCTGTAAAGAAATTAAGATATTTAGAAAAAGTCAAAAAATAATTATGTTGGTGATTTGAATGCTTGCTTTCGGTGAATGTTTTTTAATTCGGAGATCGTTTAAATAAGGGGCCGTCCATAAATGACGTCACGCACCTAGGGGTTCACACATTTGTGACGATGTGACAATGGGATGGTGGGGTGTTTAAGAACTGTGACGTCACATTTAAAAAAAAATTTCACAATATAATTTTATACTAATTTCAGCTTTCCAGAGCCTCCTTTTTAATGCATGTTTTCTCAAACGATATTAGTGCAACATTACACTAAATACATACTAAAATGTTAATAAAGTGATTTGAAACATGTTCATTTTCAAATATGAAATATGGCTTTTTAGGGGACCAAAGATTTGTGGCGTCATATTTAATGGGAGTCTAACGTTTTGTGACGACATGTGACGAAGGGGATTGGGGGGGGGGGGGGTAAAAAAAATCGACCAAAATCGCGTGACGTCATTTATGGACGGCTCTTAATTGTCACGAGTTATAATTTTTATTGATAATGTTCTCTTTGTTGGCTGACAATTAACGAAAAAGGAACAGAAGCACTCATTGAAGATTCAGCTACTTTTAAAAGTAGATTGAAAAGGATTATTTCATAATAGAAAATTATCGTTTGATAAAACTTTTAGCAAATGTTTTTTTTATCATTTATTAATTATTTAACATTTAATTTATATAGCTGCAAAGAAATACGGGTTTTCTACCAATAGTAAGATTTTAAATAATAACTTGAATTTTTAACAGTTTAGAATTTTAAAAATTAATGAAAAAACTTGAAATCATATTGAACCGTGGTTATACAATAATCCAGTGAATGAATTCATATTTATTCTAAGATAACTGAAAATTTAATTTTTCTTAATAATAATAATCTAGTCAGTCAGACAATTTATCCAGTCAACAAATAACATGTAATTTTAACACTTGCATCCGGAATGATACACATTTATAAAGTGATGTATAAGATTATTTACTATTTCGCGACAAAATGTTTGAGAACTACTAATCTAATTTCTTAGTTTTTAATTTTAAAATTTGTGTTCATAAAATAATCTGCAACAAAATGCTTTTATTGTAATTTTTATCTTTTTAGATTTTAGTTTTCTCATTATCAATATTTAATGCTTATCGTACAATAGATTTTTAAAAGACATTATAAGTTTTTTTTTTCTTCGGTGATAAAAAAAGTTTATCATAATTACAGGAATTTCTAATTGTTCATATTTTGGAGCGCTGGACAGTTAATATTATTAAATAAAATTTCATCCCAAATATATTTTTCACACAAAGAAAAAAAATCATAAAAATAAAAATGCGAATATAAGTGAATTAACAGAAAATAAGTAGTGAAAATAATTAAATAAAAACTTTGCATATTAATTTATTTTTCACCCATGAAAATTCACATAAATCGTACCACATAAAGAGTAACAGTGAATCAGTAGCTGAGTTACAGACGCTAAATTATAGTCATACTCCGTACACAAATAAGTGATTTGTAGAAATTACAAACATTCAAATTCTGTAGAATCTATGACTTATATCAGTTAAATGGGACATCCGTTTGTTACTTCATTTTCTAATATCAAAAAGAAAGTCGATTTGGGGTAATTTAGAATTCCAAAATTCTTACCATTATACAAAGTACAGGTTTTATAATGACGATAGCGTCAAGCTGCTCATAGTACAATAAATGTATATGCAGAAACTATCATGATTATAAGTTATTTAATAAAGAAGCAAGTTATATAACTAAACTATATACATTCTTGAAAATGTAAATAGAATTGACAAAGGGTTTGCTTATTGTTATTTACTTTCAGGTTAAAGGAAATGCAAAATAAATGTATTAAATTTAAAATTTACAGCTGACTTATACATAAATTCGGAAAACTTCAAAAAAATAAGCAATTAAATCAGTTGAAAAGTTATTATTTAATTGTTAAGATTCTGGTGAAAAATTCAATTTTAAAATGTTAATAAATTCTATAAGATCAAGAAATTTGTTAACATTTTTTTGACGTGAATAGAAAATGTCTTTGGAAACCTTCAGGCTAAGTTTCAGAAAAGCCGTAATAAATGATTGGTTTTTAACAAAAAAAATACACCATGAAATATTAAAAATTTTAATTTATCAAAAGTATTAAAAAATATTATTTTGTTAAAACATCGTTACTAATGATCTCAAATTTTTTATTATTTTATAAAAAATAAAGTATGTCAGTGAAAAAATTTAAAAGTATCCTAGAGTAAAAATTTAAATTTTTAGAATCAATTTATATATAAATAAAATCCTTTATTATTATTACAATTGCTATATTAGTATCATTATTAATTTCTTTTATCAGGATATTGATAGATATTTTTATTATTTATTTAACACAAATTTTCTGAAGTTTCTATCAAAAAAAATTAAAAATAAAAATATTGACTTATAATCTGAGATCAAAAGGAAATTGATGTTAATTAATTTTTCTTTTTATATAACTAACTGCTATATATGGTATAATTTATAATTATGACATTTTTAGCATCGAGATTTTTCCGAAAATACGGATTTATTATAGGAATCGGAATAACTTTTTCAAGTGTAAACATCAAATAAAAATATCAATTAGGTAATCATTTGATGTATAATCCATACAACAATATATACAAAATGAGAGTGAACTTGTCTATAAAACCTAAGATACTTTGCTTGATTATTTCACGGAGATAAGAAATGAATATCAGCCGTTAGATGGTATCAGCAGAAATATTAAGTAATGGTCGAATATTAATAATAACAATAATAATAATTCGATGTCATCAATGTACATTAATTACATGAGATGCCTTATCATTAATTTCAATCGGTTTCAAGGGTCACATTTTATCTGCTATTATACTTATAGATATTTTAGAAGAAAATCACGTTTGACAAATCAAATATTACAATGTATCAATTGTATTGTAATTGTTTATTTTGGTGTGGAATTTGTTTATTTTTCTTTTGAATGTTATCATTTATGTTTTATGCGTTTTCTTTCAGGCCATATTCATGGTATAATAATGTGCTTCGGGCAATGTATATATAATCATTCAAACTAATTTAAAGCATAAGATATATTTTATTTGTATTAATTTAAAAAAAATTATAGTTATCAAAGAACTCTAAAAAAATTTCTGTTTTAAATTAAAATTTATTGGTCTACTGAATGAAAACTGAAAATAGACGAGTAATGTTGAAAAATATAAGATTCCAATGATATTACTTTTTAACTTAAAACTAAATAAAATTAGTTATGATTTTAATTAATTATTGGGTTGAAATTATAAATTTGCATTATCTATAGCAGGAGTTTGCAATCCATTTGATTTTTTGAGCCATTTCGAAAGTTTTCAGAGTACCCGTGAGTCAGCTGAAAAAATTTAATTTCCTACAATATTGATATTACTTATATTTTGATCCAAAAATTATTTGAGTGTTAAAGTAACGTTTGTATTTGCTTGCGTTTATACGTATGTTTACTTGCATAAATTCGAAATTCCAATCAAACAGTTTTATAGAGAATAAAATTCTGTAGAAAAACCCCTTAATTTCAAATTTATTTGATAATTCTTTAAGTGTTTAAAATAAGATGCTTAATGTCTTTGTTCCCGTGGGCTCACATTTCACTACTGTAGCGGTTATACAGAATTACTCCAAATATTGCAAAACTAAAAATTTTGGAAACATTGAATTTCGCAACTTTCTCAATAAAAATGAAAAATTTTTTTTATTTCCAGAAAGAGGTGAGCGGTAAAAAAATATTGAATGAATCGGGGGTTGCATATTCCTGATCTATCGATAGATTAGAGATTTGTCAGGTGAACGCAGTGATTTTTGCTATTATATGAAATAGGAAAATAAACATTTATATATAGGAATAAAAATTGCTAAGTTATTTCGCTTAAATAGGTTCACATTAGTAACATTACTGGCTGATATTTTATGAGGACCTGGTCACCATTTTCCCATTCAATATATTATTGTTTTTATTAGATTGTTTATATCTCAATGCCTAATTTTTCCTTATTTAACACAGATTTTCGGCACTGCCTTTCTCAAGTAATATTATTTTTGTTTTATTTTAGTTTTCTAATACTTAAAAATCATACATCAAAATTTCATGTTAAATATAAAACAAAATATTGATTGGTATTCTTAAAACTGAAATGAAGATAAAGGAAATTGAGAAACAATAGTGGAAAATTAACTATACAATTTTATATCGAGAATAAAGAAACATCATTTTATATAAATTGATATTTTGGGCATGATTCTAGTACAAAAAAATCCCAATTTGGGTGTGGGAAAACTGATAAATCTAAAAATGGCGATTGAGTAAACAAAATATTATCTTAAAAATATTCGAATTATAAGTTTATCAAAATTAATTTGACTAAAATAATGATAAAACTCGTCCTTGATTAATACCAATTTCCTAGTTATCAATTTCATTAAAAATAAGTTTCCAGTTATTCTATCAGCCTATAGTTTTTAACTAATGGAATAAATTTAAGTTATCAGTAAGATGGAAACAGATCAACAGAAATGTTGGAAAGGGGTAGCCTCGGTATTAAATTAAAAAAACGTTTCATCTTAGCCTAACAGAACAGTAACACCATTAAATCTTGCTAATGAAAAATCCAATGGAAAAGCATATTTTCTATATCGCAATAAAGTAAACCTATAGAAGTATAAAAATTGAAAAGAGAAACCTCAAAAGCCGAAATTAGTACGACAACTAAAGTTCCATTATTCATTGGTCTTCTTATTTGTTGGCGTTAGTTTCTATATAAATAAAAAAGATCCATAAACAACAAAAAAGTATTTTGAAATCTTAAAAAAACTGAATATTTTCGTGATCTTTGAGACATGAATTATTCCAAATGTTTTATCTTTGGGATTGAAATATTGCATCATAATACGAAGTCAACAAAGCTTGTTAAACTTTATCACTAGCTAATCAGTTTGTAAATAAGCATAAATAATGATGCAAAGATAAATCTCTGGAATACAATTTTAAGCTATTAAAATAAAATTCAAAATCCTTTATAATTCAAAGTTTATGAGTATTTTAAATTGTATTTAATGATATTTAATTGATATTATGTTTAATAACTGGAAAGTTTATTCTTCTTTTTATATATAAACAAACGGAATTCATAAAAAAAAGTATGAAAATTGTATAGGAATGACGAATGTGACTCATCAAAAATTATTAATTGCTGTCCTGGTTAAAATAAAAAAAATTCGCCTATAAAGCACTTGAAAAATTCAACAACTGTTTCGTACTTAGTTAACTTGATTTTACTGATGAAAAAGTAAATTTATAAATTATTTGAAAAAAAATTAACAAAAATTATTTTTAATAACTTAATAATTATATTTTTAATTTTATTCTATATTTAATATTAAAATTATTTTTGATTTTTTTTAATTGAAAAAGTGAAATTTAGTGTGAAATATGTTATATAATTTTTTGCAACAATAACACAAACAAAAATTTTAACATTAAAATAATCAGATAAATCATTTTAAAGCAATGTATATTAAAAGATTGACAATATATTTCGCAGAAATACTGGAAAAAAATAATTTATTTATTAATTGTAACATAATTAGTTAGAAATTATTATTCTGTTAGGCTCAAAAAAATACAGATTATTTAGGGTAAATGCATTGACTAAAATTTAAATTACTAAATAAAGACTAATAAGTGAAATTAAGATGAAAAATCAATTACTATTTAAAATCACTTACCCTAGAATTTGGTCCAGTATCAAAATGAGAAACATGTATGAAGTTTGTTGGATTGCCAATGTCTCCAAGACATATTCTAGTTCTCTAAATATTATAACATAAATATTTATTCAACATAAACTTAGCTTACAATTTGTTTAGGTCTAAAACAATTTAAATTTGACATAGTCGCGGTAAGTTCAACAGCGAACCGATAAATAATTTAAATGAGCAAATTAAAATTTAAAAGCAGGTGCCTTATTTAAACAATTGAATACCATAAAATAATGATTTTATATGGAAATTAGATTTCATATGTTTTTATTTAGAAATTAAGTTTTAAAAAAATTTTTAATTCTAAATTATTTAAATATTTTTTAACCTCAAATAACTAGAAAATATAATAACATTTTAGTTGAAATCTTCTTATCTTCTTAATCTCAGTAATATTTCGTTAACGAAAAGAAGGTGCAAACAGATACAAAAATAATCTATTAAATTAACAACATTTACTATATTGATCATTATATTTTATCGTTTCCGGGCTCGCAGGAGGAGGTTCCCAGCTCTCTATTGTTTACCCGGGTTTGTTTTTCCTTCTTCAGGTTTTTCAACGTTCTTTTTGAGTTTTGTTCTTTGTATACAAGCTGTGCCGGTGCGAATACTATTGTATACGTTACCGCATTGCTCTCCAGACTGACCATGGGACCATTTTTGATGCCTTGGATCTGGTTTCGTTGCGCCTTAATCTCTTTTTATTTTTTCTTGGTCAACTTCTCGGCTTCTGTCAGTTGTTAGTATAATTTTTTAGTGCGCTTTAGCTCGAACCAGATAGCCATAAGTTGGTGAACTTCTCGGCTCATCTGCAGAAGTTGTTGTCGTAAGCTTTCATTCTCCCTGTGGAGTCTAGTTAATTCAGTTATTAATAGATGAATCGTTTGTATAGCTGAAAACAGTCAGTAAAATACTATCCTTACGTTTGTTAGTAAATTAGTTCAAAATTGCAACGTACATAAGCCAAATTAATCGTCAAATTCGCTTCACAGTCTACATCGTAAGAAAATTATCTTCTACTCTTGCATCACCTTGTTTTGTTGACTAATATTATATAAAATTTACATATCAAAATAATCTCGATTAATTAATAAAGAAATAGTGAATGCCAGAAATTTATTTAATTCATACGACAGTAAATAAATATTCATTCACAAAGTGTCCTGGAGAGTAAGCTAGACATCTTCTCCAAATTTTCTAGGTCGCCATCTGAGTTGGTGGCAAGCGTTAGATAAAGTAAATCTCAAATAAAACATCGTGAAAGAATGTATCAGATTAAAATTAAACAGACATTTTCATATAAAAATAATTCTACACGGTGAACCAATGTTTAACTTAAATAATTCTGTTAAGTTTCTTAGTTAAATTACCTAAAATTTGAAAATAAAATAATTATTGTACGTGATTGAAAATAAGACTTTATAATTGTACATATGTGATTTATTTATTTCAATCTGTTAAATTCATCTTATTTTATTGTCAATAAACCACTTTCTCAAATTATAAAATTTTTATAAGCAATTACGTAAGTAATATTTTTACATTAATCTTATTTTTTCTGCGAATAATAAGATTATTTTGAAATAAAGTAATTATTTAAAATTATTTTTATTATAAATTGAAATATCAAATATAGTTATGTTGGACCAGAACACAAATAGCCTTGAGAATTGTTTAAATGCATCAGTAATACAACACGAAAACCCAGCACCAAGATAACTTAAAATACAACATACAACACCAACTAAGAGAGAATATAAATAAATATAAAATCAAAAAACATAAAAGTAAAATAAAATAAATACAAAATGCATCAAGAACCGCACGAAATTTACACAAAAAAATTACATAATGTGGGATTATAGGTGATTGATATGCATGACCTTGACCCCAATCATACAATCTATCTGCCTGCCACTGCTAGACAACGTTGGTACTGCATAGCATCGTTCATAGTGGTGGGTTACTGGGTTTCGCTATTCGTTTCAATCATCCTATTGTTGCCCCGGTAACGCCATATAAATATTTCTTCGACTACCACTCGGCACCCGTTGCCAGGCAACGCTGGAGATGTGTTCGAGTGGGTGGATTGCCCGCAAAAAGTGAGCATTATTACTAATACTGTAATTGCTCGGACAACCCTCAGGTTCAACGAGCTGTCGTTGGAAGACCTATGCTCGCTTTGTAATGTCCCCTGTGTGAGAAAATTCGAGATCAGATTCAGATTGATCAGTAGAAATAGAACCATGTTTCGACGACACGGTATGAGTACTCACGATGATAATTCCATATAAACCATATCGTGCGGCCTATCCTTGTATATTTGTTTGACACTAATTACAATTTTATTTATTCAAAACAAAAACGATCAAAAATATGTATAATGTCGGTAAGTTAGTGTGATTTGCTTGGTAGACGTGCAGCTCTGCGGCGGGCACGTTCCTTGCGTCCTGGCCGGTGGTTACTAGACGGCACTGTTGATTGATTCGCTGCTAGTAGGGCGTTGTTGATTGGATCCCGGTACGCCAACTGAGATGGGGCAAAGATAAGCGGGTAAGTTACCGCTTCCCCTTCACGACTGACTGCCAGGGCGACTTCCAATCCCCTGATTTGCGTCTGTAGACTCTGGTTGAGTTTACGCTCCTCCGCCTAACCTTTTTGAGCGGCTGTCAGGAGTTGGTGGATGGATTTGAGCCTTGCCGGATCCATCCAGGTCGACTTCACCTGCTGCACCTCCTTGGTGAGCTGAATTATCTGTTCATACAAGGACTTGTTGGATTTCTGGGCGGGGTCCATAGCTAATGATGATAGAAATAATTAGAATATGGTTTATCGATAGATTATAACCATATAACATTCGATTTACTTCAAACAAAATTAAGGCAAAATCACTAGAAATCTAAAAAAAAAATAAAAATAACGAAAAACATAACATTCGCGAATTTAAATTGTATTATCTAAACCACAAATAACAAAATTGTTTCGGGCGACCATTACACAAAATTTGGCTTAAAATCCCTCAAGGGAATCTTTTGGCCACCCATTCTTCGGGTGTGTATCCCGAGATCGACATAACCGGTCTCTTCGTGTCACGGGCTCGCGTCGTAGTGGTTGGCGAGTCCCGAGTTGGAGCGATTGGCTGGAAATGCCAATAGTTATCGGCGATCCGACCCGCCAGTAGATCTTCCTCGACGTTCGCCAGATACTGGCGAGCTCGGATTACCTGCCGATATACTTCGAGCTGGTGATTTTCTAGATTGCTGAGCAGTCGTTGAGCCAGTTGGTGAATCTCCTCGGTCGGGCTCCATTGATCGATTGTTCCTAGTCCCCGATTGTTTCTATCAAGAAACTTTGACGGGGGAATTCTGGGCACCTCTCCTGACGGTACTGAGCCCAGGCCCATCTCCATCGGTCCGCGAGAGAGATTTCCGTCTGATCCATTGGGTTAGTTGATTCCGTTGTCTCCGGTGCCGTTGTAACTCCTTCTGAGGACATTCCAGGTCTCACCGTCGTTTTATTTGAAAATAAATGAGAATCCATAGTTAAAAGAGGAAAAATTCCAAGTCGTGTTACAATGATAGGTTATATGAATATATCAGTGGTTGTCTGTGAGCACGGATCGATTTATTCTGCCGAATCTCGATAAACTGAAATGTTTTTTATTGAAAGCTTCCGTTGGTGAACAAATTGGTTATCGTATAGAAAACGATTATAATATTTATATTAAAAATCCTGAACCATATACGAATTGTTTATCATATCGAAAAATGATTGAAATGTTGATATTATACTCGTTGATCGGTTGATTTACGAAATGTTATTGTGGAATTTTCAATTGTCCGTATCCAACCATTTGAAATTTTATAAAGGTCGATTTTCGGCGACTATCGATAATTTGGAGTTCATTTCGTTACGCTGTCTGGTAAGTTCCGTTATACGATTATTTTTATGCTAACTAATTTTCTTTAGTTGAGGTGGATTGTCTTTATTAACGGGTTAGTTATTTTTCCGGGAGATTTAGCCTTGGTTTATTACTGGAATTTTGTTCAGGGAAATTATTTATTAATTGATATTATCGGGATTTTACCGTGGGGTAATTTTGATTTATTCAAGTTAAATTAAGTCACGATTTAGAGTAGTTATGGGCAGGTTTGTAATCTCATTCTGTTCGGGACGGACGAGATGTTATTCAGTTGGGTGATGGAATTCGAGACTCATAACTTTGGATTTGAAACTTTTGACGCGCTATTGAATTACTTCCTATCAACTGATATTTTAGTTCGAATTTATAATTTTTATTCTCTCAATGGAGTCATGAATTATATTGACGTTGGCCTTGGACAATGTGATTTTTTAGATTCTGGGGGATTTTTGGATTTTTCTTTCGCCTTTTTATGTGAATTCATATTTATTCCAATCCTACATTATGGACGTTGGAGAAGGTTAATGGAATATTATTGGTCATTTGTTAGTTTAATTCATCATTGATACTAGGGTCTTTAAATTTATCGAAATTATTATGACTTGGCGGGCTTAGAGCTAATCTAGTTAATATTAACGTTTCGTAATTTACTCTCAGTAAGCTGAATTTTTTGATTAATAACCTGAAATTATAACTAATACCCCGCGTTTATAAATAATAAATTTATAATTAGGGTTAATAATACGAATTTCCGATTAACAATATGAATTTATGAATAGTAATGTGACTTTATAACGCATAATAGGAAATTGTAATTAATAATACGAATTTATAATTAATTGTATGATCTTATAATTAGTAATACGAAATTATGGCTAATAATATGGATTGATAATAAATTTATAATTAATGACGTGAACTTATAGTTATGGTTAATAATATGAATTGATAATTAATAATCTGAATTTGTAATAAGGATTTATAATCGATAATATGAACTTATAGTTAATAATATGAATTTACAATTGATAACATAAATTAATACCATGAATTTATAGTGAATAACAACGATTTCATTTTTTATTTAATTGCCCGTCACCCTCCCTTAATTGACCTTAGGCGAATTTTGTGTTCATATTACATTTATTGAGTGCCCACTGGACTACTTGGTGTGATGATTTTGAGCCGTGTAAGAAATATTTAGGTCGAGTTTAAAGAAAAAGAGAAACGAGGAAGTAGCCAAAAGACCCCTTCCTTACTTCTCCTTTCTTCTATCCGGAATAATATTGACGTTCCAATCCCTGCGTTCCGCACGCCGGGTCTCCACGGGCACAGATCATTGGCGATGTTCCACGCACTTACACGAATCTGAATTGTATGTTGATTTTACTGACTTGTGATGTGTCTTGGCTGTGGGCCGGAAAAATTTCGACATAAAATAATTATAGAAAAACAAATTCGATTTTTACATTATAAATATTTATTAATATATTAAAAACAAAGTACAAAATTACTTGACCAAATCAATCCAATAAAACATTTCATAAAAATACATCTCCCCCCACGCCGACATCCAAGCAGAGCTCTACCGAGGTTGCGAGGATGGGACGTGGAGAGAGTTTCCAAATAAAACTACTGCTTACCTAAAAAATAATTCACAATAGATTTTTAAGAATTAACAAAAATTTTGTTTCAAAATTGATTTTTTGGTTAAAACTGGTTAAATTTTATGTGAAAATGTATCGGTATTTATACCTATTTTCTGTCCCTAACCTCGCGTGTTAATTTTGATGTAGTAAAACAAAATTCGACCTTGTTATTTTCTAGTGTATTCTAATCTTTATTTTTATTATTTTTTAATTTATTTTGGTAATTTTTTATTTAGAATTTTTATTGAATTATTTCTAATTCAAATTCTTTGATTTAAATTTTATTTTCATGAACTTTTATTAATTTATCAAATTTCGGTCGAATTTGTTGGGTTTTCATGTTATGTTTGTGTTTGTATCGTGCGGATCTTGTTGCGTTTTGTTATTATTTTAATTTATTTTTATGTTTATTATTTTATATTTAATTCTCTTTTTTCTCATATTTCTCATATCGTCACCTCCGGAAAGTCGGTTCGTTGCCCCCTTTATTTAATTCTCGTGCGTTACTTTATTAATTATATTATCAAAAGAAATCATTCTTTAACACAACTAGTTTATTGAAAAAGATGAACATTCACCTTCTGCCTTCTGTCGGATTTTTCAAACTGGGTTTCGGCCCGGCTCCCTCTTGATAAGGATACTGGGGAGTTCGACATCTCCTTCTGGACCATTGGTTTTCCAGTATGTCCACTCAGGGGTACCATATGTCGATATGGTATATCCCCGATCCCATAGTGTTTGCCTGTATCTTCCGGAAAATCGGGTTGACTCTGTTAGCGTAGTGCAATCCTCATCCTCCCAATGGGTACCTGACAATTACCAATTTTTAATGATTATAAACCTAAACCAGCTACTTTGCAGATGATAAAATTAACAACAAAGAAATATATCAAAAATGGTTTGGGACAATTTTTGGACTAAAATATTATAAAAAACTAAAACCAAAAAAATGTGTCTAGATAATTAGATTTGACTACGGTGTTATATGGGTAAATATTATTAATTAAATCTAGTTTCGATATTAGGTAAATCTAGCAATTCTAAAAATCCACTTGCAAATGACAAGGGGACGTTAAATTAAATAAGTAATTCAAATTATCACAATAATACTAAGATGAAGTTTGCTCATACTAAATGTTCTATGCAACCTCAGAAAATGAATCTTTAGATCGATAATTTTTAATGGCTAAAATAATCTAATCGTGGGAAATAAATTTAATTGAAATACATGATTAAAACTATTCTCCAATTTCCGAAGATTGTTGGATTATCGGCATCACACTTAGCAAACACTTGCCGGGTAATTAAGTTTTTCATTTTCTAGTTTAAATTTTTCCTTTTCAATAAAGGAGAGGGAAACTGGTGAGGGATGACAAAAACTTCGACCATTTGATTCGACGAGAATGCCCTGACCAAAAAGAGGGTTTCATTACCATTTTAAGTAGTTCTAGTCGTTCATAAGTTTGGGGATTGGCTATTTTACTTTAGACTACTTATGGTTTGCTAAATCGTAATTCATATTGGTGGTTGTTAGACAAAACGAAAAGGTAACAATTAATCATTCATTTTATTAGGCAACAACATATGGTTCGAAATAGCCGTACTTGAGGAGAAATCTTCTGTGGGAAAACTACTTTGGCTGCGTGTGGGAGCCACTTCGACTTGGGAATTATATCCATCGTACATTTGCCGGCTGGGATCTTCCGTTTTCGATTTTTCCTTCGTTTCCATCATTTTATTCACACTCTTCGACGTTGTTGGTAACGACATAGTTATTATAATGTTCTGGTTCAGGACTAGTCTACTTACTATATATACCTTGTATTGCTTTGGGTGTGTTGCCACGTGGCGGCACAAAATCTCGGCAAGAGCTGGCTATATTTCTTCAATTCCACTCTCCAATCGATCGAAGGCAGAAAGATTTCTAAAATGGAATACGCACACCAACTGTTTTTCAGACCTTTTCTCACCCAATTCTACGTGTCATTTTATCAGGGCACCAGGAGGGTGTGTTACTACGTTTCATGTACTAATTTTCTATCAGTAGACGATCTGCTGATTTATCGATTGGGGAAGAAAAATTTCTCGTTTTTCTTTTTGCTATTCTCTGAATCAATGATTTTGGCTGGATTCCCATATTTCAGCACCAAGCGCTGGTATTTTCTGCCATAAACACTCCGATCGCCGTTCCACCGGTTCTATTTTCACATCGGTTTCTGGATTGTTTAAGGTTTAAACTTATTTCAGTTATTTTCGTAATTTACTAATTTATTTAGAGGCCTGTGCTCCATCCCACCAAGAAAGTGTTTTAGGCAAATCAATCTCGCCGGATCCATTCAATCAGATTTCATTCAGCACTCACTGTGATCCATCCTCAGAAAGGACTTCTCCTTCTCATCCTCGTTTATTTATGAATTTATGCCGACATATTTTTGACTTTTTCTAGTGAATAAACGTTTTGAATTTTTGGTTGGACGTGTTGAGATTTGAAGTATGGTGAATTATATTGTTCAAATTACGTACTGAGGCATGCATGTTGATAACATTAACAAGACAAAAGAACTGTATTTTTCCTATAACGACAGCTAGGTTTTTCTATTACGGTTGATAATACCTGCGTAGTTTATAGCTATTGGGATGGTCCAGTGCGTTTTTCCAAGCTTCTTTTATTCTAAAATTATAACAGTTGGGCTCATTATTAGGTAATAAATAATTCAGGCTATTATTTACGGATTACTTATGATGGAGAATAAACTACTTCCCGGTCAAAATTTATTAAAGGGTTGATGTTTTGGGGAATAATTTTCCGGTTGGTCCTATTTTTCAAATTTATTAGTATGTTATAGGATTTTACTCGGTTTGACGGGGTATTGTGAACTTATCATTGAGTTCTACGACTCTTTATTTAACTAGGGTTCTAACTTATCGTCAATCACGATTGTTGAGATTATTAGTTTAGTTTGGGTCTTATTATTCTTTTCTGTATTTAATGGCGATTTATTAGAGGTCTAGTGTTATTTTTAGTGATCAACCATGATTTTTTACGATTAATAAAGCTCGATGCATCGATTTCCGCTAGCCCCGTTCCCGTTAACCTCAAGTTGATCTTAGGAAAAATTTTTATGTTGATATTAGATTTTAAGAGTGCCCACTGGACTACTCTGTGTTAATATTTTAGCCGTTGAGTAATAATAATTTAAGTCAATTTTTCGGGAGTAGGTAGAAAGGTAGCCAACCAAAAGGTTGCCTCCCGATCTCCCTTCTGCCCCTATGATAGAGAATGAATTGACGTTCGAGTCCGTCATTACCCACGGCGAGATCTCTCACGGGCACGAGCTGTTGGCGGACTTACACCGCACTTACACTGCTCGACTATTTATGTAATATTTTAATAACTTGTAGGTGTGTGGCTGTGGGCAGGAAAAATTTCGACATAGAAAAGTTTTATAATATTATTAATGTATATTTTTCCAATACCAAATTCGGTTCCATTCGTCATTTCATACTCAGTTACAATAACAGCAAGTCATTCTTGCTTACTTTTGATAAATAATTCATGGCTTTAAATAGCGTTCAAATTAGTAATGCCGAGTGATTCGAGTTCTTTTAGACTAAAACTGGTTGATTTACTAGAATTAGTTGTTGTATCAAAACTGGTTTAAGTTTCTAAAACTGATTTAATTTATGTGAAAATGAAACGGTATATATACCTATTCTGTGACCCTAACCTTGCGTGTTAAATTTGATGTATTAAAACAAAATTTGACCTTGGGAATTTCTTTGTATTTTCTTACTTTATTTTCTTAATTTTTGATTTATTTTGACAATTTATTCTTTTAACAAATAATTGAATTATTTCTAATTCAAATTATTTAATTTTAGTTCTAACTTGAATGAACTTTCGTTTTTTTATATAAATTGTCAATTTTCGGTCAAATTTTTGTGTTTTCGTGTTATTTCTGTGTTTGTTTTGTGCGGATCTTGTTGCATTCTGTTAATAGTTTTACATATTTTTATCTTTAATTTTATATTTTAATTATTTCTTTCTCAGATTTTCGCTTGGTTAATTGGTGTTTTAGAGGTCTGATTTTAAATCTGCGTGCTGTGTTTGCGTGCTGTTACCTATTCATTTAAGCAAAATTGTGTTTTGGCCCAACAATAATAACAAGAAAATTAGACCGAAAAAAGACAAGTTATATAAAATTAAAAATTAATGAATTAAATGAGTAAAAATAAAATATTTTTGACTGAATAAATTTAATTAAAAATGTTAAAAATAAATTGCCAATTTAAATTAAGAAATTAATAAAAATTAAATTTAGATAACACAAATAATTTCAAGGTCAAATTTTGTTTAATCGCAATAAAAATAACACGCAAGATTAAGGTCAAATTATAGGTATATATACTGATGTGTTTTGACAAATTATCAACTTAAGTTTTACAACTTGATTGAAAACTACTTTGCAGTATTATTTTCAAATTAATTGAAATATTGATTTTCAGTCTCACTTTGAGACTTGTTTTGAGCTAGTTTACTGTGGTTAGTGTGCGTTGCAACTAATTTTAAACGCATTGATAATTATGAATTTATTGATAGATAACCTAATGCTATTGAAAATGTTATGAACTCTGAATTGACATTGTTTATTTATTATGATAATGCGGATTGAAAATGTTATTTATGAACAATAAATTATGATGCTGTGAACTGGCAAGGCCCATTTATGAACTTCCAACAATTGTATGAATAAACGGTTTTATGCATTCGAGACTTTTACCCGATTGGTACTGTAACACTTATTTATTTATTTTTCGGCCCACAGCCAAAACATAAAGCAAGGAAGTAAAATTACACATAACTATCGAACTGTATAAGTGCGGTATGAATCCGCCAATAGTTCGTGGCCGTGAAGGTTCCGGCATGAGAACGCAGGATCCCAAATGTCAATATTATCTTCTTATAGGGGAAATTGGAAGGTAAGGGCGTAGTCTTTTGGCTGCTCCTTCGCTATCCGTTTCTTGAAAAATCGACATAAAATTTTGATCAATCGGCTAAAAATCACTAACACTGAGTAGTCCAGTGGGCACTCATCAAATATAACATGAACATACATAGATCTTAAGGACAAAAAGAGGGAAAGGGTAGTGGGGAAAATTGCGAAATCGTTGCAACAGTTAAAATGAATAGCCATATGAAAAAGATTAATCCGAACAACTAAAATTAGGAAAAATAATGTTTTAAATAATATATTAAAATTAAATAAATCATGTTGAATTGAGACGAAAAAAATGGGGAAATTTTCGGAAATAGTTAAAACATTTATCATAAAACTGTAAAATAAGGGCGGAATGCTACTCAAATTTTCCGAATCAATGAAAATACTTCATCGAAAACGGAAAAATGAGGATGGATTAGGACTAAATTTTTATATACGTAAAATATTTTCATAAAGCTGAGGAATAAGGACGAATCCCTACAAAACATTTTGATAATAATAATGATAATAGTAAGGATAATGGTAATTATAATAATAATAGTAATTTTAATAATAATACTAATAATAATAATAATAATAATAATAATAATAATAATAATAATAATAATAATAATAATAATAATAAATATAATGGTAATGGTAGTAATAAGAATAATAATAAATGTAATAGCGATAACAATTAATAAAGGTAATACATATAATAGTAATAATGATAATACTAGTAACAATAATAGGGAACATTGTAGTAATAATAGGGATAAGGGTAAGAGAGATATGGTGTAGATATTTAACATAACGAAGGGTTTACAGGCCATAGAAAAATCATCAATACCGACAACGATAAGAAGAACTACGGGGATAGACGTAGTGATAAATTATATAACAGTATGGATTAACATTTGAAGGAGATAGGAGAATGATGGGACCTAAAAATCGAAATCGAGCACAGGCCTTTTATCGGTAGCTCGTTGGACTATGGATCGTTCAGTCAATTATATCATTAGCAATAACGCTCACTTTTTGCGGGCGATCTACCCACTCGAACACAGTTCCAACGTTGCTTAGCAACGGGTGCCGAGTGGTAAGCGAAAGATATTTGTATTGGGTTGTCTGGGTAACAACCATATAGTTTCAAAATATCAACACCCAGAAACCCACCAGTTGTAATATTTAAAAGGAACAATTCTATGGTGAAAATGGCTCCTATCAAATCTGGGTGGATTCTCATTTCAGAGGCAATTTCACTTCTTTTCAAAAGATAACTCGAGGTAATATTTATAATGTCCATCTACTATTGTTGAATCGAGATGAATTGTGCTTCAAACTACTTTCATACTTTTCCCTATTCTTCGAATATAAGAAATTCGATCAAATAATATATACTGCATTTTCCATAACTTTAGAAATTACAAGATATTTTGATTTTATTCTCTATTGTAAGACGTGAAGTTCATAAATTTTTACATAAAATTTTTATTATTAAATCAAATTTTCAATCTTCTTCCACTAATTTTGAATAATATAAATTGTGAATAAATTGTGAATTATAAGTTATATAAATTGTAAACAGCCCGTAATATTAATATTTAATAAACTCACATTGGTGGTTCTGAAGCATTTGAATACAATGGATCGACATATATTCCCATAAGAGCATAAAAATATGCTTCTTTCACAAAGAATTCGCAAAAGAAACACTTGAACAAGTTATTGCATTTATTGGAATTAAGAGCTAAGCACAGGAATGCAAACCAATCAAATGAAGTCAAGAATAAAGATAATTTTAGTTACGTATATTGTTTTATTACAACTTGTAAACTAAACCCGTCCAAGACGGTCGGATAAGACTCATACCATTATAAATATAGATTTTGTAATTTGTTATGTAATTTTTACCGAAATTATTAGATTGAATCATATTAGACATCATTTAAGCTATAAATAAAATTTTAATATCAAACATATATTGAAAATGCTTAATTGAATAAAATAAAACTACTATCTACAGTCAGTAATATATTTGTGTTGTGATAGACACGCTGACAAACGGATCGAATCATAAGGATAATAATAATAGTAATAGAAGTGATAATGGATTAGAATGATACATATAATAGTAATAATGATAATGCTAGTAATAAGAATAGAGAACATTTTAGTTATAATAGGGATATATTAAATAGATACTGTGTGAATATTTAACATAACAAAGGGTGTACAGGCCATAGCATAATCATCAACACGGACGACGATAAGAAGGACTATGGGAATGGATATAACAATGAATGATATGAGAGTATAGGTTAACCTTTGAAGGAGATAGTAGACTAATGGGACCTAAAAATCGAAATCGAGCACAGGCCTCCTATCGGCAGCTCGTTGGACCCATGGATCGTTCGGTCAATTATAGCATTAGCAATAACGCTCACGTTTTGCGGACGATCTACCCACTCGAACACAATTCCAATGTTGCTTAGCAACGGGTGCCGAGTAGTAAGCGAAAGATAGTTGTATGCGGTTGTCTGGGTAACAACCATATAGTTTCAAAATATCAACACCCAGAAACCCACCAGTTATTTGACAGGCTTAAATTATTAATTCTTTTTATAATAATATAGTAATTAAGCTTCAATATGATAATTATTTATTTTACTTTTAGCTTCTTTGTAACACAATTTTTAATTATTATTATTTTTCAATGAAAATTTCAATTTATCTTATCAATTAATGTTTAGTGGTGACACAAATTATTAATATAATACTTAATTAAATATAAATTATAGATTATTTACACAAAATTAATAGACAATAATTATATTTTTTCATTTTGTAATTTACTAAAACTAATTTATTTAAAAAAATTAATTTTCTGATGTGACTATCATATTTTATTGATTTATCTTGATATGAATCTTTCCCATGTAACTATAGCAACATATGTATTAAATTGGATTTTAAAAATTTAGTCTTCAAATATCTTAGTTACATTTTATTCGATTCATTTCTTTGTAGGGAATCAAAAAAAAACTTATTGCATAAGTTTAAATTTTTGAACAATTAATTGATGAGAACTAAATCGATAAGTGTTTTTATTTTGTACTTTACTCAAAATAACTTATTAAAAAGTTAATTTCCCGATGTGACCATCATATATCATTGATTTATCTTGATATTAATCTTTTCCATGTAACTATAGCAACCTGTGTTATTAAATTTGATTTTAAAAATTTGGTTTTCAAACATATTAGTTATATTTTATTTAATTTATTTCTTTGTGGGGAATAAACTAATAATTTATTGCATAAACATATAAAAATTTTTTGAAAAATTAATCGATGTGATATAAATCAATAAGTATTTTTAATTTTGTACTTTACTCAATTTTGATATTAATGATTTTCATGTAACTATAGCAACCAATGTCATTAAATTTGATTTTCAAACATCATATGTATAATTTATTTAATTTAAATTGAATTAAAATTTCAATTTGGATGTATTTTTAGTATAAATAATTGATTTTAATTAGTATAAACGAATGATTTTGAGATATTATATCTAAATTAAGAATGTATGAGCTCCAGTATAAAGACTTGGAAAAGTATCGTCGACAATTTAATTGTAAGATCAATATTGTTGCTGGTGATACAGACCATTTCTTATTAGAAATAAAACATTGTAAATTGTATATTCTTTTGATTGAAATGGTTAAAGACAATCTTTTGAATACTGGTGGGTTATTGGGTAGCGATATTTAAACTATATGGTTATTACCCAGGCAACCCCATATAAATAGTCTTTCGCTTGCCACTCGGCACCCGTTGCTGGGCAACGTTGGAACTGTGTTCGAGTGGGTAGATCATCCGCAAAAAGTGAGCGCTATTACTAATGCTGTAATTGACCGGACGATCTCTGGGTCCAACGAGCTGTCGATAGAAGACCTGTGCTCGCTTTTGATTTTTAGGTCCCCGTATACCGCTAATCTCATCATTCGTATTCATCAAGTTCTTTAAATAACATTTACTAACAACAAATATATACTTTATAACAGCAACATCACATTTCAATACGTCAGTTACGTGTTGTTTAATATTCGAGCGGCTCGGCGCTTAGCCCGCTCTTTACGTCCTGGTCGATAACCACTAGCCTTTGGTGTAGTCTTCGGATCTGTCGTTGTCTCTCGGTAGGCTAGTTGGGCAGGAGCAAAAACGAGAGGATATGTCACTGCCGCTCCTTCTTGGCAGGCTGACAATGCTACCTCTAGCCCTTTTATCTGGGTCCTCAGGCTTTGATTCAATTGCCTTTCTTCCGTCCAGCCCTTTTGTGTTGCCGTGAGCCTTTGATAAAGTATCTTTACTTTCTTTGGTTCCATCCAGGTGGCTTTTGTTTGCTGGATTTCTTTTGACATCTGAATAATCTGCTCGTAGAAATTCTTGTTAATACTACGTGCGTGCTCCAACTCCTTCTGTAGAATTTTTAGCGATTCCATCTCTGTAAAAAATGAAAATTAACTCTGGTCTACAAATCTCAAGTTATTTAATTGATCATCCAAATGTTAATAATATTGAACCGATAAACAATGAAAATAACAACAATAGAAAATCAATTAAATATTTATTCGGGATCTAATTTTAATTTCACTAAATGTAATTGAGTCGTTATTGAAAATGAGGGGTTCGGTGATTCCCATCATCGCATTCTTCCGAGGCCGGCCGAGCATAGGAAGCTCCCGATATACAAAGATGGGCCTCTCTGTCCTCCTGTGGCTGGGAAGGGTCCTCTGGGGCACAGCGACATTGAGGTTTGGAGAATTCACGTCCCAATGCTCATCTATCCGTTTGAAAAGGGAGTTGGGCGGCGGTGCGTAGTCGTCCGTACTCGCAATTAGGCCGGTGACAATATCCTCTTCTACGTTCGTGAGGTATAGTCTGGCTCTGGCTACCAGAAGATTAGTCCGGCGTTGTTGATCCTCGAGACGGGCGAGGAGGAGCATCGCATGCTCGCGAATTTCCTGGGCAGGGGATCGACCTAGTACCTCCGATCGGACTTCTCTCGGCCGGGACACGGTGAAGCCCGCACCTCACATGGCCTGTCGCCATGATCAGCGGTTTGTGCGGGAAGTCGAATAATGGCTCTTGATTCTCCTAAACAATATTTGATTAAGTTGATCATTCCCACCTGTTGGTCGATAAACATTGTGTTCTCCGCCTGAAATCCCTTATGCCTTGTTTAAATTAACTATCTAGTTGAATTTTCGTATCCTAGGTAACGAAATTACCGTCGCAAAAATTGAGCAAAGTTTAACCTTATCATTAATTACTTCATCACTAGTCCTCATGGGAATTACCGGCTATAAGTAATATTAATTACAACAAATATCATATTTTATTTATTTAGTTGTCATATTACCCTCTAGTTATATTTCATTTTAGGTTGTTACTTATAAAAATTACTTGAACGAATGTGAACTAATTTTGAGTAGTACCCAAATTCACGAGGTAATTGTGAATTAACTCAATTAAAAATAACTAAAACTAACTTTTAATGATGTGGTGAAGGTTAGTACACCTTTTCTCTGAGCCCATAAATGTAATACTATTGGCATTAGATCCCCTTGATGGTTGTTAGAGTAACTAAAGGGCTAATTGGCATATCAGAAACAACGAAATTCTAGTTACAAAAACTGAGGGAGAATCTAACCCTTCTATTGATTACTTATTAATTAATCTCCATTGAAATTGCTGACCATAAGTAAAACCAATGCTAATCGAAGACCTTATTTTCTTAATTTAGTTGTAGTGTTATTTTCTAAATATGCTTTCATATGGATTGATATTTTACGAAGGTTGTTTAATGAAGTTGAAATTCTACATTATAAAGAAAACAATGTTTTAGAAAATTTCTAACTCAATAAAACGGGATCGCTAAATAAAATGGAATTGTTTATCTTCAGGATATTTAATCTAATGGTTACAACAAAAATAAAAATTGTGATTTCATCCCTAACTAATAATTAACTAGGATAACGCTGGATTTGGAGTTCTCATAACTTATTTAAGAATTTCCGAATACCCAAGATGCCGAACATTCGTTCCGTTATTTCGTCATAACCAATACTAACATAGTGTAGCCATATTTTGATAATTTTTATACCTTACTGTACCTATTTGTCTCTTCACCTTATCTAGCTAAAATAATAGGATAATAAAAGTAATTAATTAAGATAAAACAAAAGAAAACAAACGAATGCGTATGAATTCGATAAAGTTGTTTAATAATATTTACAGTACAAGGTTAACTTATTTTATAACTATCTATCGTTGGCGCATAATTGTTAGATAAGCACGAAACAAAAATTAAAACCTTCTATTTGCCAATGGAGATTCACCAACAAAAATTTATAAGTACATCGGATAATTTCACTTTATTTTTCGTCATAATCTTGGTTAAACTAGCATAATTTAGTTATTAATTCATTGATAAACTGGAGTCGGGAAAACACATCTAAAAATGGGACGCTTCGTCATTTGAAATGGTCTGGAATTCGGCATTCTGACAATTATCAAAAGGGGAACATTTTAATCGTTCGAGCGTTCGGATCACTCCTCTATAGCTGATGGGTCACGTCATCAAAAATCCCTGCGTAACCCCACGGTTATTGGCTATGGTAGCTATGAATGAATTTGATATCGTCTATCTCCTCGAACTAGTTCCACTGTGCAGTATCTCTGTGGGTTGGGGTTTTGGGAAAATTAATCAATGTAAACCACAGAACTTTCTGGCATCAAATTTTATATTTCTAATTTATCATGGTTATCAGCATTCCTAACTCACTAGGCGTCATCGGGATTGGTACTGCGAAGTTTTTATCTAGGACTCGTATAGGTTAACAATAAAATTTATAATAAAAACAATTTACCTAATGGTTGAATTCTGGGATTTAAAACGATATCGTCGTCTGAGATCTTGGCCGTCGTGTCTTTATTTATCTGGTTCTCTTGTCGATACATTTATGAATTTTCCAACATTTATCTATTTGTCCTGACCTATCGGTATCTCTTATATAGGTCGGGAAGTTGATTAAAGAAGAGAGAAGAAAAATGTGTATGACTATCAGTAATGAGTGTGCATGGCAAAGGTCACGCCGACCAGCACTACTAAAGGAGTTCTCTGCACAGCGCTAGATTGTGCATGCCTATTTAATTCCGCCGCGCAGTGTCAGACATGAGATATTATCGATCCATGCAGAGATAAAAGTCATAGTAGAAGTATATAGTAAGCAATCAATTTTCCCTGATTTTATATCATTAATCACTCTATAATTTCAGGCTCGTTTGCAATTTATTCTGGTTAGATCGTTATAACCACAAGTATTATTTGAGGATTACATTCTCAAATTTTAATTTTTTATTCTTTTAGGGATTCAACTTTAGGGCAAACGTTGGTGAAAGAAATTATTCTTTGGCATTTACAAATTCTTGGGTGGACTTATTGTTTCAAATAAATATTTTCAATTTGTTATTTGTGTTTGGTTTGAGCGATGAAGCAGGATTAATGATGTACAAGACGGGATATATTTTCTTTTGTCTTATGTGGAAACATTTTTGTTTTCAACTACTATTAAGAGATTTGGGATTTATTCGCTTCAGTGATTTCACCGTCTGACTTGTTCCTATTCGGTGCCATAAAACTCTTGCCGCGTTATAAGAATATGTGTCTCGATTTATCAAATCGTTGCCGATTTCGACTAAAGGTTGTTTCCCTTATTTAATCTATCGCGGATTTTCTTTACTGAAGTGGGGTTTTTATCTAATCCGTTTTTTGTAAAATACTTAAAATCTTGGTGATTTGGAGTGTGATTGAAAAATTTGAACGTTGTAAATAGTTATTCCCCGATTTTGTTCAATGAGTTAAAAGCCGATTTTAGCGCTCATTATTAGTAGGAAATTTTTTGGGGTTGTTAAAACGTTGCATTGGGAGCCCCCAAAACCTGCATTGGTTCAGTTTGCGTCCTCGGTCGATTTTGGCGAAGTGAGCCCACGAAATTTGATTATTACTCCTACGTTTCATTGGTGTTGCACGTTAGGTAGGGATTGATAATGTTGACTTCAGTAAATTTTTAATTCCACTTTAATGATAATGATTTATAATTATCATATTAAGAGTTTCCTACGTTATTTTATTGAACTTTCTTCATAAGTGATTTTTGAGTTATTTTATCAGATTGGAAATTCATAACAACGATTTCATTTTTCTTATTTCCCCGTTACCTTTCCCTTGATTGAACTTAGGCGCATTGTGTTCATATTATAGTTAATGAGTGCCCACTGGACAACTCGTGTAATAATTTTGAGCCGTATGTAAATATAATTTAGGTCGAGTTTATGGGAATTGGGAGAAGAGGAAACAGCCAAAATACTATTTCCTTTTCTCCCTCTTCTCCTATACGGAATGATATTGACGTTCCAGCTCCTGCGTTCTGGTATATTCTAATCTTTAATTTTATTATTTTGAGATTTTATTTGACAATTTTTTCTTTAGATTTTTAGTTGAATTATTTCTAATTCAAATTATTTGATTTTTATTTCATTTTCATGAAATTTCGCATTTTTTAATAAATTGTCAAATTTCGGTCAAAATCATTGGGTTTTCGTGTTATGTTTATATTTATTTCGTGCGGATCTTGTTGCACTTTGTTATTATTTTAATTTATTTTTGTGTTCATGATTTTATATTTTATTGTTTTCTCTCTCATATTTTGATAGGGTTAATTGGTGTTTTAATAGGTTTGAATTTAAATCTGCATGTTATATTTGCATGTGTGTTACCGATTCATTTAAACATTTACAAGGCCGTTTGTGTTCTGGCCCAACAATACTTCTAATTATCCAGCTACTCATCTTCTTTATTCGAAAAAACTCGACTGTGTCATAGATAAATTCAAGGATGAAAGCAAAGGAGAAGGATATGATGAGTGGATTTTCTTAAGAAATAAATGCTTTAGTTTGTTAGGTAAATCTTCATGTCTAAAAGCAAAAGGGGTAACGTTAAAAGATACTGAGTTAACCTATAAATCATACAAAGATTATTACGAGAAAACCTCTACCTTTTCTGTGCCTCAATTTCGTATTGGTACAGACAATCACCAACTTTATAGCTTTAAAACTTCAAAGTTTGCACTAACAAACAAAGATGATAAAAGGATTTGGGTAGAAAAGAATGTAAGTCTGGCATACGGTCATTATATAATAGAGACTAGTTATGAATAAAGATAATAATTTCCAACATGATTATCCAACAGCTCATCCAACAGCCTATCTAACAGCACATTTAACATATCATCCCGCATGTCATCTAACTGTTCATTGAATTAATAAATGTATACCTATATACGTTTTTTTTCTTATTCATTATTTTTGTAATTGTTGTGTTAATGTAAATTTTTTATGGGGGGATACCAAAAAGTGAGCTAGGTGGCACACATCTACTTACTTACAGACAAGCATGATTCTCTGGTACTCACTCTACAACGAGCAAGAAAGAGAAAATTAGAGGCTTGAACAGCAATGAAAGATGACCAAATCGTTGCGAAACTTACATCAAACAATAACACTTATTATGGATTTCAAATTTGTTTAATTAATCATTAAAACTTAATTGTGAAAATTATTTTTAGTGATATTATTCTAAATGAGATTTATTTTGTTCGATATACTTTTAAATTTTGCTTGCAACTAATATGAAGTACCATAATTAAAATGCGAACGAAGCCGTATATGCTAATTCTTGAACCCACCGACAATTGCCCTTTAAAACACAATTCTAACATAACTTGTGATAAGTGTGTAGGTATTTACTTGTTTTTATGTTAATGTCCCATGGGAAACTCGTAAAGTGAGTGCGCAAAATTTTTTACGTCTCCATTTTACATCCATCAAAATAATTCTTGTAAATGGGTATATGTAGAACATTTATATATTCGTAGGAGAGCGAATTTTATTGTATTTTAAATTCTAATATTTTTTTGCAATTTTTAAATAATTTTTTGAAATCACTTATTTTGATAACAATATCAACTAGAAATTTCCCATCTAACCAATTTACTGTCAGAAATTTCTATGGATTAATTCGAAATAAAAGTTATTTTTAACGAAATTAATTACTTAAAATTAAAATTTACATTTTAAAAATAAACATTTAAAATTACATATAAATTTATTTCGTGATTATGTGAAAACTTGTAAACTTTTAAAATAATATATAATTATGATTGCACTATTCTTATATTACCTTATCTTAAAACAAGTATAATAGTTAAAATTGGATAAAATTTATGTAATAAGTTACAATTTACACCATAATCATCACTTTGTTTTAAATTTGTGAATATTTGAATATTTCGCGTGCCATATTATTAGCATGTCTTGGATTTTTGGTTCTGGAAAATCAACTCCTCAAATACCCCCAGGAGCCCCTCAGCCTCCTACAGATCCAAGTAAAGACAAAGAAAAAGAAAGTACCAAGGTAAAAGCTGGAGCTTATAGTTTTGATTCAGCCGCACTAGAAAGAGCAGCTAAAGCTGCCAAAGATCTTGAAGCTTCCAGTAATTAAGTTTTTAAAGTTTATTATGACTATTGTTATGTTAGAATATGCACAAGAAGCTTTTAATTTGTCTAAAGAAAATGAAAGAACTAAACAAATAGAGTACCAAAAAGAAATCAAAGTTTGTTGATTATAGTTTAAATAAATAAATTATTTTTAATTAGGCTTATGAATTGCAATTAGAGCACTGGAAAACCGATCAATTCAGAGTTCAAGAAGAAGAAAAACGCCGTAGGATGGAAGAAGAAACCAAACAACAAAAAATGCGTGCAGATTACCAAGATCACTTAGCACGCCAGCGTAGCAATGATCAATTAACGCAACAAGTTCGAATGAAATAAGAATAATATTTGAATAACAATATTTTACAGAGAAAATTTCAAGAAGAGCAATTAAGAAAACAAGAAGATTCAGTTGAAAAACAGGAAAATCTCAAGCGTGGCACTATTGAATACCAAGCTGAATTGGCTCATCAAAATGCCCTTAAAGAAATTCAAGCGAAAATGGTTGGAAAAGCCAAAGCTGAACGTGAAAATCATGATATTCGAATGGAAAGAATGCGAGCCGAAGCTATTGAACACAGAGAAACCGTTCTTACATCGATCAAGTAAATTAAATTATTTAATAGTAATAAATAAATAAATTTACTTAAATCAATACAAACCTTAATTAATACTAGAAACGTTGGTGAGATTGTCGGTACTGGTCTAAATGATTTCTTTCACGATAAAACCAAAGTAGCGACTTTAGTGAGTTAAAAATGAAATTATAAGCCAGAATCAATTAATAATATGCTTCCAGATCGTGGCTGTAACATTGACTGCTGGTGGAATCTCTGGAATGCGGACAACTTTCAGGTTCATTGAATCTCGGATTGGCAAACCGTCTCTAATTCGCGAGACGTCCAGGATAAATGCAATAGACTTTTTAAGGCATCCTATAAAGGTAAATTTCTTTCCAGTATTTATTGAAATTGGAAATGCACATTTTGAAACTTGACTCAAATTTGACGATTAATTAGCTGTATTTCATTTAATGCCCTAATAGGTGCTAAATACTAATAAAATTTTCTATGGCAACCGTAAAATTACGCTCTATTGATTTTTTATAGTGAACTAATGCGATGGGGTTTATGAGGCTCAGCTTACCCTCTTTACTTAACTGTTCTTGCTCATCTCGTATGATAATGTGTGGGTAACTTCTCCATTGGTTACTCTTTAGGACAAGTGAATGACGACTTTATTGGATTTATTATCATTTTCTTTCACATAATCTGTATTAGTGTTTCGTAATCTGTAAAGTTTCTAAATCTTCCCTAAGAATGAACCGAAATGTTTATCATGGTACCGTATCAGTATATTACATTTTATAGGAATTCGTATTAAGTTCAAGAATGATGAGTAGTATGTAAAATATAATTGATAGTTATAACTTATAAAAGATTTCTAAATCTAGAAACTAAGAATGAAGGAAATTGGATTTCGTCCAATTAAAATCTTTCAATGAAATTTCGACTAAAAGTCGATTAGATAAAGTTTGAAAAAAATACAAACTTTTTAAAATTTACTGCCTGCTCCAATAAAATTGCCAATGAACGGTATTATTTTGATTTAGATTTTTTTGCATTGGTTGCTACGAGTAACGGTTCCAAGTGCAAAATATGTTTAAAACGGGTTTAATTCATTCAAAAAGTTTGACAATACTTACAAACTCGTTACTTTTGACGGTTTCCACCTATTATTAATATAATCAGAACGGAATTATGCCGCTTTCTAATGCGCTTCGGTAATATTTTGCAAGCAGTAAAATCACCTGTTGCAGAAAGTAATTATTTGCAACCAATCATCTATTGATTCGTCATTCATTCTCACAAATCGATATTGATTATCCGAAATTGAATTCAATAAGTTAAATAAAAAAATCAATCATATGTTGGCCAGTTTATTGAAATCAAATAAATACACATTTTTCATCGATTCCATTTTCCAATGGTTCAAAATTTTCTTTTATTCAATATCCAATGATCAGTTATAAAACTTCAATATTTTGATTGCTCCTCATTTTCACGACTGAATCAAAAAGTTTCTATTAGAAAAAGTGAGAAGAAAAAAAAATCTATATTAAGTAATGCCGGTTTATTTACTAATTAAATTTCGATAACTTCATATTATTGTTTTATTCAAAGTTTCTATAGAGATTCTTCCTAAATTTGGATATTATTTGTTTTGTAGTACGTATAAAATTTGAATTTTTCTCATTACAATAATTTTAATGGGTCACGGAATTGATTTATAATAATAGCAATGAATAATAAACAAAATAAATAATAATAATAATATTAATAAATAATAATAATTATTATTGCAATGAATTATTTTTATAAATTATAATAATATTAGCAATGAATATTAAACAAAATAAATAATAAATATTAATAAGTATAAATAATTATAAAAAATAGTAATAAATATTAATTAAAATTGATTATAATTATTAATAATAAATATAGTAAAATTATAAATAATAATACTTGCAAAAAATAATATTTATAAGCTATAATAAATACAATAATAGCAATAAATATTAAACAAAATAAATAATATTAATTAATTATAATAAATAATTATAAAAAATAGTACTAATAAATATTAATTAAAATAGATAGTAATAATTATTAATAATTATAAATATGATAATATTAATAAATATTAAATAAAATAAATTATAATATCAGCAGTAAATATTAAACAAAATAAATAATAAATATTGCAATGAATTATATTTATAAATTATAATATTATTAGCAATGAATAAACAAAATAAATATTAATAATTATTAATAATAAATATAGTAAAATTATAAATATGATAATAATAATATAAATTAATAAATAATAATTATTAATAATAAATATAGTAATAATTATAAATATGATAACAGTAATAAATATTAAATAAGATAAATTATAATAATTAATAATAATTATATATATTCATAAATAATAATAAAAATTACAATAATTAATAATAATTTTATATATTAATAACAATAAATATTAAACAAAATTATAAATAATATTAAATTATAATTAATTTCAAGAAATTATTTCCCATGATCCATTATAATACTAAATAAATATATGAAATATCTCTAATAAAAACTGTCATAAAAATTTGATTAGAAATTTGGTGATTCATTTAAAATGATTTTTATATAATCAAATATTTTATCTATAAATTAAAAATGTATTTATGCAAATATCGTGAAATGTAACCTGCCAAGAAGATATGGTACTTAACATGGTTTAAATTTACGTTCATCTACAAAATTTAAAATTTATCAACATAATTTTGTATTTTTATATGCATTTTTAAGGGGTTGGCAAACTGTGATTTAATGTTCCATTTTATTTTCTTAAATAACAAAACGTAAAAACATAAGTACTATCTGTGTTATGTGAATTGTTTCATTCTTGGAAAGCCAAAATTTCGTTCACATCAGGCTTAAATTGGATTCATTCTCATGCACCCTTAAATTTTGTTTTTACTGTCACGGGCCTTGTAGTTCGGAATCGTTCCTATAACTTTGAAAATCACTGATTTAAAACGATCACAGCACAAAAATTGAAAGAAATGGTTATAGCTGTTCTGAATCAAACGATAAAAATAAATTTTCAAATCGGAGCATCCTAGGTGGGGTTTTGCAATCTTAGTTTTGAGGATACATTAATTGGAGATGAGAAAAGATAATCTCCAAATGTTTGTGGGATAATGACATATAAACATTTAATTTGATACTGAAATCTAATTTTACTTCATCACAAAAATATGTCATTTCAAAATTGAGTTGTTTGTCATTGGAATTTTCTCGTTTCACTTAATCTTAAACCGGTTTTCGACCAATATTGTTCGTTTCCTAGAACAGTTTGCCAACCCATGATATAAACCACGAAAACACTAGATATATCTCTAAAACAAATATTTAGACTTTCAAATCAAGAATGGATAAACCAACCGATCCATTGGCAAACATCGTGCTCAAGGTAAGGTTAACTGAGATTTCAATTGCTTCCTAAAATGAATATGATATAAATATATCAGCCCACATTGGAAGAACGACTTAGACGACTGGCTATAGCTACTAGACATACCAAGGCAAATAATGGGTTTTATAGGAACGCTTTATTATTCGGTCCTCCGGGAACCGGTAAAACATTTTATGCGAAAGTAAATTACTTAAATAACCGATTTCTTGAGAACTCGTTTCTAGAGTTTAGCAATGGCATCTAACATGGATTATGCAATCATGTCAGGTGGGGACGTCACTCCTTTAGGTGAACGGGGAGTCAGTGAGATGCATAAGATATTTAACTGGGCACAGACCAGTAAAAGAGGGTGAAACCGATATTGGTCCTTTTCAATAATAAATTGTCGTATTTTTAGTTTGATGCTATTTATTGACGAAGCAGACGCTTTTCTTTACAAACGTAATCAAGTTCAAATTAGCGAGAATCTTCGGTCAACTTTGAATGCATTTTTACAACGAACCGGTGAACAATCAAAAAAGTAATAATTAAGCATTTTAATTACATTTATCTTGTATCTGAACTTATTATGCAAATTATTGATTTTAAATTTTCCATGCAAAACACTCAATCAGGACCTATATGATTGTTTTTTCAAAATTTTACAAATTTCTATTGTCTTAAAATAGAAGGAAAATTAGTGAAATTATTAAATATTGTGTTATTAATAATTTTTAATGTTACTAAAAATAGAATTTCTGATAACATTTATCATAATATACCATCAAAACATCCGGTGCTGGAAGGATTAATCAATCTAATTTCATATCAAAATAAAGTCTACTATCAGTTGGGTTTCTCGTTATGGACAATTTCTCGGATTTGGGACTCGACTTTGAGTCTTTGAAATTTTTTAAACAAAATTTATATTAAAACCGCTGAGAAAATATTGCTTAACGATTATAAAATTTCACTGAATATAAACGCAACCATCGTTTTCGTTTAATAGTGGTCCATTGAATCAGTCCATTGAAAACGCGCTAGGATATTATATGCATTTTTGGGCGATTTTCAATTGTTATTCATAAATTAACAATTGAACAGTTAAACGTATTTATTATTTTGATAATTATATATTGACAGTGATCAATAAAACAATCTAATATTTAATCAATGAGATATTTGATACTATTTTTCTATAGTTCCAATTTATTAAATTGATAATGTAGTATTGACTCTATTTATCGTCGTGAAAGGTCTTATAAAAATGGAAAATTTGGCAGCTGGATAATTTTCTCAATGAAATCAATGCATCATCAAAACTTAGAATATTAATTGAAATTTTTTTATAAGAAACCTTTTTTATCATTTTCTCGCTATAAATAGTCCTAGGATATTAAAACTCGCCTGTCTAAATAAAGCCTATACAACTCTAGTGATATGTTGATCGTTTTACCTTTTACTTGTTTTACCTTTACTTTTTTATTTATGAAATTCCTCAAATAAAGTTTTGCCAATGTCAAAAGTGTAATAATAAGAAAAACAGCCAATAGCAACATTTCGATAAAAATTGATTAAAATCAAAGTTGCTGAATTAAAATAAAATCAATAATTCTAAAAATCTTAATTTTTGCTATTTTTTAATTTTGTTATAATTTTTACAGTTTTTGTTTTAATAACGAATAAAAAGCATTTTATTAAAGCTTCACTGATTTTTAAATGGCTTTCCCAGATCGACAAGTTTTAGTTTGACTTTGTCGTTTAAAATGGCCGAAAAATAAAATCCGCTGTACTTTATAAATCTATAAATAGTTAATGGAAATCTATTAACGCATTATAATAAAGACAGCGAGAACAGATTTTCTAACTAGAAATTGTAAGAAAAACAATATTTAAAATTCTATTTAGGTTTATGGTTGTGTTTGCTACAAACGCTCCAGAGCAATTTGATTGGGCTGTAAACAGCCGTATCGATGAGGTTGTTGAATTTCCTTTGCCAGATTTATCAGAACGAGTTCGACTCGTTCGACAATATTTCTATGAATTTGTTCTGTTACCAGCGAGTAAAAATCAAAGAATTCGTTTGGAAGGTGGAGATAAGAAGATTAACTGGGAATCTAAATGCAATCAGATTGCCATGATAACTGAAGGATTATCTGGGCGAGATATATCGAAAATTGCAGTAGATTGGCAGGCATCGGCATATTCCAGCGATGATGGAGTTTTGACTGAATCGATGATGGATAAGATCGTGGAAGAGGCTATTGAAGGTTATAATAAGAAAGAGGAGTGGAGAAAATATCTGTTGCCAACTGCAGTAAAAGCAGATTCCCAACAAACCATTTTACCGCCATTAGACTCCAATCGACTCTAGTAATAATTTTGTGAATCCGATTAGCATTTTACAAATATTATTTGTTTTACTTGTTTTTTTTATAAAAAATTTAATTATAATTTATTATTGATAACATTTTTTATTATTTATTGATTATTTTTAACTTTACATCGATTTTACAATAAATCAATATTCAGTAATTTTATTGATTATTTTTAATTTTGCATCAATTATACAGTAATGACAACGTTCAATAACATTGATTATTTTTGTATTTACTTCAAACCTATTTTACAGTATTTCCAATTTTAGTTAATTTCATTGATCATTTTAGTAATTAGTATCGTATCTTCATTAAATCTTATTAATTAATTAACAGTTTTTAATTTTACAATAAATTAGTAGTGTATATTCAAAATGGAAAGTACCCAAGGTAAGATATTAGATAAAAAACGTGTGGATTGAGAAATCTTGCACAAAACAATAAATGCAATTATTAATATGACTGTAAAACAAGATATCTGAAAGCTGAAACAGATAAAAAGTTGATATAATCGCTTTTAATGCAAATTTGGATATCGCACAAAACAATAGGGAGCATCCAATAAGGTGGATTTCGCAAAAAGGATGGATAGAAAGGTACAAGGTGGAGGGATTCAAAAATTGATTACTTTTGGAGGACGTACTTAATGGATGCTCCAAATTAGAACTCCAATCTATTACTTTAACTATGGTTTTGACGTATCGATAATTCCACGAGGAACAGTTTAACAGACATTTCTCTTATATCCTCTTCAGAAAACTATATTAATACAGTATTTAGGAAAGATGAATAAGTACAACTTTAGTTGGAATGCAGTTAACTAAAGTACAAAAATGACTTTAATTTAAAAATCAATATTTTTGGGTCAAACTACGTGCGAGTGATAATAAAGGTAATTCAGCATGGGTATCTTGAGTGTATAATGAAAGTTTAATCATGACCAAATTTTTTAGCAATAGAAAATCCGTATTAATTGGAGTTTACTGTAATTATTACTAATCAATAAAGTAACAAATGCAGGTACTTAAGGACCTTCCATAAGAAAGGTGCTCACCACAATGAGTACAACATGGAAGGGTTGGAAGTGCTTAGCAACCTCAATCACAATTTACACTTTCATTATAATCTGTTTAAATCTGCATATTTTAATGGAAAGTTCTAAATGAATGTTCCTTAAATGATTACTAAATATTAATTAAAATAATTTATAAGCGTATGACCGTAAAATGACATTTTTAATATTTTCGTGTTAATATAAAGAACGTAGGGGGTTGGAATATAATTTCCTGCTGAAGTCATTTTTAAAACCCAAAATATTTATCAATTATCCATAAATGTGTTGGGCTTAGAGCCAAAATTAAAACAAAAACGATAAAACAAATTAAAACAAAAAATAAAATAAAAATAAGGAAAATGGTCACTGTACATACACATGAACCACAAGCAGAAACCAAAAATAAAATAAAAACATTAAATAAACAAATTAAAACATAACAAAAATTAACTAAAACATATATTAATAAAATCGATCAACGCACCCCGAGGCAGAAAGAAACATATATGAAATAAAATAAACTACCAAAAATGCTAAACTACAAAAAATGCTAAGGGTTAAAAAGAATATTACAGAAAAAGAATAATAATAAAAAATTCCACAGCAAAAATTTAAAATATCAAAAAATCGAGAAAAATGCATAAAAAATTATAAAAATGATTTTAAGTTAATAAAAATAATCAAAACCCTTAAAATCGCCGATTAATCGCACACAAGCATAAAACTGCTATATAAACAGTGACCAAATTCATTATTTTTAACTTTACTTTACCTAACCTAACTTCACTTAACTATTATTTTGATTCATTTCAATTTGTACTAAGTAAGGACTTTTGATTTTTAATTTTCTTTCGATGTTATGATAACCTTATTTTCTCATGTAATTACTTAAAATGTTCGTAACGTTTCAATTATTTTTAAATTATTGATTATATCGAGGTCCCCATAAATATTTATACATTTATATGTTTTGTAATAGCTGTCGGGAGGGCAGGTCGGTGGTCCGGCTGGCGGATTAAGTACCGTTAGTTGAGATCGCGGGCCGAGCATCGTTTTACCACTCGTAACGGCTGATGGAAACGTCGGCCAAGACGAGCAGAAAATTAAAATCAAGGGAAGAGCGTCATTAGTTAGAGGGATTCGGAATGATTGCTAGACGATCATTAGTTGAATTTTTCATAAAAACCTCATGTCTATTTTACGACCGGGCAACAGGGGTAAGGTAATAACGCCAGAATGATTACAACGTAATTAAGGTGAAATTAAATCTCTGTTGGGAAGTGTCAGACAACAAGCATTACCTCTGTATGGAATTAGAAAGTTATAGACAAACCCTTTTTAATAATTGGAATTAGTAAAATCCAATAAATTTTCTAATAAACCTTAATATAGATAGAGCTAGGTGACGCCAACACAAAATCCACTGACTATCTAATGAAAACTAAGTGATAATTAACATGCTAAACCAAAGTCTACGCTACTATTTACATCTCCGCCCTGACTCAAGGATCACGGTCATAACAAACAATATGAAAACCCAATTATATAGGCGAATGTAAGCATCGCTTCAATTAATGGTAGAAATGACATCCGCAACGCAATTATTTGTGAGTTCACAATTTTCAAATACAAAAATCAATATCACGGGAATTAATTTCGATCCATATAACCCCATCAATTGGAAATTTCTTCCTCCTATAAGACCAACCCGGGGAATATTTAAGTTAGTTGTTTATTATCTACGATAAATGAAGAAATTTCTAATATATTATGAGTACAATCCACCAATAGTGACGGGATTAATTATAGCGTTAGAAAATGTGCGACTGTCCGACAATCCGCTCTAACCGATGGTTAAATTATCTCGGATTAGTTTTTCGGAAAAGGGGACGCCTTATCAATAATTCAGCCCGTCGATTTTACTATTTAAATGAAGTTCGAATGATATAGGCGAGGAACCGAATACTGAATTACCGTTATTGTTTTTACTTAGACATCAAACGTAACATTATCGAATGTTATTTAGTACAATTAGTTCGGGTATTTATTATTATTAACCTTAAAAAAAATTATAGCTTCTCAGTAGCAGTATAAATTAAGGTAACGAATTAATGAGTGACGAATATGTCTAGACTGCGGCTTAATAGTCAAAAAAATTTTTTATTTCCGAGTATCGGTATGCAGAATTATAATACAAATGACCAGATCAACGTAAAACTACCTTCGCCATACCCTGTCATAAGATTCCTCCCTTATTAAAGCTGGGCGATTCCCATTATTCTCCTGGAGAACTATCTGTCCGTAAATGTATTTACAACGGCATCTTGGGCCAGCACAAAGACTACTAAATAAGTTATTAAGCTGATTTTTCTTATTACCTATCATTAACGTTATTATTATTAAAACAGTTCTAGTATTATTATTATTATTATTATTATTATTATTATTATTATTATTATTATTATTATTATTATTATTATTATTATTATTATTATTATTATTATTATTATTATTATTATTATTATTATTATTATTATTATTATTATTATTATTATTATTATTATTATTATTATTATTATTATTATTATTATTATTATTTTATTATTATTATTATTATTATTATTATATTATTATTATTATTATTATTATTATTATTATTATTATTATTATTATTATTATTATTATTATTATATTATTATTATTATTATTATTATTATTATTATTATTATTATTATTATTATTATTATTATTATTATTATTATTATTATTATTATTATTATTATTATTATTATTATTATTATTATTATTATTATTATTATTATTATATTATTATTATTTTATTATTATTTTTATTATTATTATTATTATTATTATTATTATTATTATTATTATTATTATTATTATTATTTATTATTATTATTATTATTATTATATTATTATTATTATTATTATTATTATTATTATTATTATTATTATTATTATTATATTATTATTATTATTATTATTATTATTATTATTATTATTATTATTATTATTATTATTATTATTATTATTATTATTATTATTATTATTATTATTATTATTATTATTATTATTATTATTATTATTATTATTATTATTATTATTATTATTAGAATAATTATTATCATTGTTCATATTGTCACTATTGGTACTAAAATAATTATCACCATTATTATTTTCATAATTATTATATTCATTATTGGTATTATTCCAGCCAACATTTGATTAACTATATTCTTAATATGATTTATGTTCCTCCTTTTTAGCCGTTTACTTATCAAGTGTTTTTGTAAATTCCTTAAAGTCATCGGAACTCCTAAGTCCTTATCCGTCCGCATCAACCACTTGAAAAGAGAAACTTGAACCTTATCTCCCAAACGTACAATTTATCCGAATAATCCCTGTGGAATTTATTGATGCCGTCAATATCTAATTTACACCGCATCCCAAGGATCTCGCCATCAGTTGCAGCAACGATAAAAAAGCTGGACAAGCTAGAAAGAGAACACTCTATCCTACGGGCAAAATATCAGAAGGTTAGGGGCACCTGGAGTTCGCCCGAGGCCACTCACGGCCTATACCAGAAGATATCTCGCCTCTCGAGGGCACGAGACGATCTGATAATCGAGAACCGAAGTCAGCGGATTACGATATCAGAACAAAGCGCTGTGCTCCGGCAGATATTTACCGAGCATGAGCTCCAGTCTCGCCTACCGAGTCGAAGAGTGGCGCAGGAAATCGATATTATTCCTGCACATCATCTCCCTCTCCATCCTGCGACTCACCCACACAACTAACCTCTTTTGAGAGGAAGTGCTGAAGTTAGAACAGGAAATCAGAGGCCTAGACCAAACCGGAACCGTCGCCGCAGAGAACGACGACGGGCAGAAAACGCCCTGTTACAGACCAATCTGGGACCAGAAGAACCAGCAGAAGCAGTCAGCTTGCCTCCCGCTTATGAAGAAGTGGAGCAGTACTCATTTGACCCGGATGTGATCTACGCACCGGCGTCATCGTTCTTCCGTCGCCCGTCCTCCGTCCAAATAAACCTCAATATGGTAAAAAGTGAACAACCTAGTCAAATCCGCATCTCTACGATGCTAAACCTCACTCCTATTGAGATAGGCATCCAATTATCCAATCTACGATCGAGCCGGCTACTTGGTCTCAAGAAGAGTCGAGCCAGGCAGCCTCAAATCCTCCTGCAAGATATCCAAAACGTCGACGGTTACCAGTAGATATCGACGGGGACGATTAATGGACACGTCCCAAGTGTGGAACCCTTCAGCTCTAATTTTGCACAAAACTTTATGATTGATCAACCCTACCCTATTTTCTACCCTTTGCATATTTATTATGATTTGGTTTATCCGGAATTCTCATGTGTCGACTTATCATATTCTGCCTTTGTACTACTCTATAAATGTATTTATAAATTATATGGTTTATTCGTTCTTTCGTACAGTAATTAAATATTAAATGTAATGATTAATTAGATATTATTTAATTATACGAATCAATAAATATCTATTATTTAATTCAACATAATGTGTAATAAAGTCTTACGGAACCATAGTAGTAATAAGGGACAACTTAATAGGTACCTTATGCAATGGTAATAATAATCGGAGTTGCCATAATTTAATGATTGCAGTCCTGTTGTAAATTCACAACCCCATAGTTAGGATTTGATGTTGAAAATGTGTTATGAGTAACCGATATTCTCTCAATTCGTAACAAATTCTCAAACGCAACGAACCAGGTTCTCTTTAAGGGTTATAGTATCAGAATGAAATGCGTAAGACCTTCCAGCGGCTGCGGTGAACCGGAAAAACGAATGTTGTTCGGGGAGTAGTATTGGCAATAATGCTCACCTGCTCGAATGACATTCGGCTGTCCTACACAGTACCGACATGGTTCCGACCATGGGTGTACGACAGTAAGCGATAAATTGTGTGGTGTGCGTGGATGACCAACCCTAGAACAAGAAAGGCAGGTTTTTAACGAGGGTCATAAGTTCCCATCAGTAAAGTTTTCCCGTACACCAACAAATGTAATAAAATAATTTTACAAAAACAAACACAATTAGTTAATTTTTACAGACTTATAATTACTGAGCATAGAAATTATTAAGATTAGACAAAAATAACAAGCATACACAAGTCGTGAAATAAAAATAATTTAATTAATAACGATGAATAACTTATTGTTAAAATTCTCAAATTTTATACAATTTTTAATATAAAATCCAAAGTGTAATTAAAGGTACTTTATAATAATAGAAATCAAGGATAAAACTATTTAAATTATTTATAAATTATTTAAGAAAATCAGTGATTCTGAACCAGTTGAATCCAACGGATCGACATTCAGTTCCATAATACCAGAAAAATCCTTTTACAAAATTCTAAAGCTACATTTTACAAAATATTCATTGCTTTGTTTCAATTTACATTTTTTCACTTTTCAGGAAAACAACCTGTCCTGATCTAATATGATATAAAAGTGAAACAATCTAATATAGAGTAAATAAATACTGCCAAAATCAGCTATATACTCCATTAAAATTATTTTATAAAATTTTTTACTGGGACAATACTAAAAGAATTTTAATTATATTAGAGTTCGTTTATAAATCAATCAAAAATGATAGTCTAAGTTCAATATCTTGAACCAATGATATCAATTCTAAATGAATCAGCCAGTTTTCCATTGATGATGGGAGATCATGCTACTCATGAATAGAACAAATCAACATTAATATTGATTAAATTCAATTAATTAATGAAGAAATTGCATTCGGTCATGAGGTCACATGACTACTAAGGAACTTCTTGCTAGTGACAGTTCACCAGACAGCGAAGCCGCTGCCCCTAATAATCACGTAACCGAATAGAGAAGTCCGATTTGAAAACCGGACCCTGCTGAAGTAAGCTCGATTCATTTAGAATTAATATTATTTAATCCAAGATAAAATGGACTTCCAATCACTGACCATCCTACTTGGCTGTTTTCTCTACTAAATATACTAATTATGTTGTTCATATTTATATTAAAAAATGACGTACTTTCTAATAATAGTAATTCTATTCTTATTGGGCATTAGTATTGATTTTACAATTTTAACTACTGCAATTAGCAGTTTTATTGTCATTAACAATATGAAAAATAAATTGATAGAAAGCATAGATATTTTCTAATAATGACATTAAAAGAATAAATTTAGTATATAGTCGAATTTAATACCAATGCTCTTTTTAACGATTCCAATAAGATGAAATGAAGGGGCGAAAGAGAAATCGAAGTGTTAGGATTAGTGTTTATGGGAGGGCATCAATATTAAAAAAGGAATGATTATGAAGTTATAATAGTAGTATTGACCGTGAGGAATTTAATAACCATGGTAGTGTTGGTGTACTGAGAAAACTTTATTACCATTGGCTAATATCTTTCGCTACATCACATGCCTCTCCTAATCTAGGGTTAAATTTCCCTCGCACACCACACAATTTACGGATTACCATCATACACCCATGGTTGGAACCATGTTGGTAATGTGTATGATAGCCGAATGCCATTCGAGTAGGTGAGCACTGTTACCAATACTACTCCTCGAATAACCTTCGTTTCAGGTTCAAAGCGACCGCTTGAAGGTCTTACGTGTTATTTTATGTTCCCTTGATTCCGAAATATACCTGTTTCCTTAAGTCTAAGTAATGAACATGATTGGGAGGGTATCGAATATCAATGATACCAGTCGACTTATAAATTTTAACCGCATGCTATAGAGTTGTAACGGAATTAAATCGGTATTTTTATTTTACCATTCGTTAATACGATAAGATAATTTACATATTGATTTACTTTATTCTGTTACCGAGGTCTATGCAACCTTTATTATACACTTATGCCAAATTTGAAATCTATAATATTTAATTCACGAAATAAACTAGTACGTAATTCAAAATTTAAATTACTAATATTTAATTTTGGAAATAAACTAGTATGCGATCTATTTAAATTTTAAAATTACAGGAGATGACAACAACAATAACAAAAAAAATATTTGTGATAACACGATATAGGTCTTCGAAGTTCAAACCAAAACATCCATGGTCGCAAGGAAGTCTAATCACTCGTCCCTGTCGATTTCCACTGGCAGGCAACGACGCTTGGGGCATCTTGAGGGCGGATTTAGGGTCGATCGCCTAGGTTCTCCTCTTTGTGTGATCATCGGCTCAACCACCGAAATGATTAGTGGCGATGAGCGTCCGCTTGTCGGTTCAGCTTCTACCGCCGTGTGGTTTGGCATCGTGGAGATGTTGACCTGAGTGGGGGACTCGATGCCCGACGTACAAATTGTGATCTGGGTTGAAGAGGGGTGAGAGAAAAGAGGTTGCACCGGTGCGTATATTATTTATAAGTCGGAGGTGGGACGAATATGTTTCTCAGAGAACGCACTTCGGTACTCCGTCGTCTCCGAAGGTCTGTCACATTGTAAATTAGCCAGTAACAGGGCATTTTCGGCCCTGCGTCTTTGCCTTCGGTGCGGTTCCTGTTCGATTTATGCCATCGATTTCCCGGGGTATTCTCAGAGATACCCGTTGAATGATTTTGACCAGATATTTGAGCTTCCGCCTGAGTTGGCAAGTGATGGGCGGGAATTATGTCTAATTCCTGTGCCAACTTTCTGCTCGGCACACGAGCTAAGAGTTCTCTTTCAGTGAAGATTAGCCGGAGCGCAGCGCTCTGCTCGGATATAGTAATCCGCTGATTCCGGTTTTCAATAATTAAGTTGTCGTGGGTTCGAGAGAGACGTGAGATTTTCTGATAGAGTCCCTTGGTTGCTTCAGGCGAGCACCAAGTGCCCTTGACTTTATGGTATTTTTCCTTGAGAATGGCGTTTTCGCGCTCTAACTTCTCAATCTTCTGTGTCATTGCCACTACGGACGGATTGAAAGAGATTCGGGGGATCCTTGGTAATTGTGACAATGAGGCCATAAATTGGTAATCCGAAAATTTGGCAGAGAGAGGGAGAGTTATTGAGAAACTTGGACTACTGATAGATATAATTTATTGTCGAGAATGTTTGACTTTTGTCTTCAGAAGTAAGAATCGCGTGCGTGAGGAGATTTACATTCTACAAAACTATAGTTAGAACAGGAATTTAATTCAAGTCTATTCGATGATTTATGAATTTTAAATTGATCCGACGGCTTCTTCCTATTGTTTTAGATAACTTTATAATCTACTAATATCGATTTGTTTCTGTGACTTTACTATATTACTATTGTAGTTACATCGATTATATTAGACTAATTTTTATAGTAGGTGGTGATCGGTAATTTAACCTACATCAATATGAAGCTATTATCTGAATACTTTTAATCAGTATTATTTTTTAGAATAAAATGGTCAATTCCAGAACTACGCCACTTGTCGAAATTCCTTACTGGTGATGACGGGATTTTTATTGGGTCATTAGTATCGGATGGACGGAGTTATATCTGGGAATTTCAATGTTTATCTGAATGGAATTGTCATACCGTAAAACAAATTTGGTCATATATCTTAATAGTGGAAATAATTTTTATGGAGTTTTCTAGCTGTTGGGGTTACCGTACCTATAGTACTCTACGTGCATTCACCTCTCCTGAAATCGTTTCGTGCGCGGTTAATTAAAAGTTTGCTTCAACCTTTTTCGTATTGCGATTTTGTTGATAGTTTTATTGATACTTGCTTTTCCTCGTTGTTTGATATTCGCTAACTCGTGTCATTTGCCTCTAGATGTTCCTATTTGCGACGAACGATTTGTACCTAATTGATAATGTGCCTATGACTTGGTTAGTTCTTATGTTATACTCTTTTGCTGATGCCCTCCTGCGTTCAGCATCGCAACAACACTTTTGATTTTAATGATCGTATGATTTATAATCTACCTCTAGCTAACCAGTCGTACTATTACTTTGAAGAGGGTTTTTATAAAAATTTCACTTAATGATCGGCCAGCGATCACCCTTGATACCCTTAACTAATAACGCTCTTCCCGTGATTTTAATTTCTGCTCGTCTCGACCGACGTTTCCATCAGCCGTTACGAGTGGTAAAACGGTGCCCTGCGGGTAAAGTCCTGCGTCTTGCGACCAGGCCTCGCCGCGACAAACCGAGTTTTCAAAAATGCACGGCCAACAACCACAACTAACGAAAGTTAACTCGTTAGCCAGATCACCGACCTGCCCTCTTGAGATCTATTTCGATACGTAAGTATAAATATTTGTCGGGACCTCTTCATATAATTTGTCAAAAAACATATAAATGAGCATTCTAAACAATTTATAAAGATTTAAATAGTTTATTTAACTTATAATGATGTTAACATATAAATTACAAAGAAAACTAATAGAACAAATCAAAATGCGATCCTTACTTCAACTAAAATTGATCAAAATTTTGATTAAAGTGACTTAACTAAGGTTAAAAACTTTGTGAGTAGTTGTAAGTGTAGTTGTGAAAAATAATGAATTTGGTGACTGTTTATATAGTAATTTCATGGCTGTGTGCGACCAATAGGTGATTTTTCGCCCTTTAACGGGCTTTTTATTATTTTTATTTATTTTAAAATATTTTTATAATTTTTTATATATTTTTCCTTATTTTTTGATATATTAATTTTATTGTTATTAAATCTATTCTTATCTGTTCTTTTTAGCCCTTAAAATCTTGTTTCTTGGTAGCCGCTTCTGCCTGTGTTTTTTCTAAACCTTATTTTGCAAGGTTTTGGCAGTTTGTTTTATTTCATATGTTTCTTTTTGCCTCTGTATGTGTTAATCGATTTTATTAATATATGTTTTAATTAATTTTTTTATATTTTAATTTGTTTATTTGATGTTTTTATTTTATTTTTTGTTTCTACTTGCGGTGCATGTGTATGTACAGTGACCATTTTCCTTATTTTTACTTTTTGTTTTAATTCGCACTACAATTATATTTTATGTTTTAATTTTGGCTTTAAGACCAACAGTGGTATGCAACCGAGATATTCCGCGATGATTGTTCATCTAAATTCGACCCAGAAATGGATAAAAGCTGTAGTGAATAATAGTTTAATAATGAAAGGTGATATTACCTCAGTAATTCTATAAATTTTCCAATTTATCCTTTATAATATCGAGTCAATTGGAGTCGTAATTTGAATTTAGTCAAAGAGTCTCGTTAATAGGATTAAATAAAATAAAACTACAAATTAAGTTAAGAACATCTAATTCGAAATATAATAATTAGAGCGGAAATTTTTTTTATTCTAATTACATCACCAAATCAAATATTCTGATTAACTAACTTAATTAGGCATAATATAATAACTAGCTGAATCCGTAGTTAATTAGGCTTGTTTGAATGACTAATGGAGCATGACGATAAACGAATCGGATGATGTAATAATCTATAGAGAGAGTTTCAATGCACGATAAATGAAATAGAAATTACACTCACCATTTTTAACAGTCACTCCGCTCGACGTTTTTTTCATTCCATGACCAGTGGAAAATCTGGATTTAAAGACACCTAATTAAATATGCGTATAAGTACGACGAGGGGAAATAAATTTATTATGTAAACAATGCTATCTCCAGTTTCATCACCAACTGTGGAACATGAGGGAAGGAAAAATTAAGATACATAAATATCTATGTTCTCACTAAAAACCTAATTTTTTGACGATATAGGAACCGCTATCTGAGAATTTTTTTATAGTCTGTATAGTTTTCTTTAACTCTTCTTTTTCTAGATGTATAAGTTGCTCAGGATTCCAAATTTGAGTGCCAAATATGTCATCGCTGAACCAGCTTCTGTACTTACTTCTATAGAAGACGAATATCGGGTTTACGTGCAAAATATGACCGAATTAAAAATTTCAGGTCCCTGCCCGAGCAAACCAAGGAGCTACACCAAAAGATTCACCGGATCTCTCGTTTTCGCAACGATTTAATTGTGGAGAGTCGCTTCCAGCGAGAGCTCACTTCCTGACTAACTACTTTGGTGCGCAGAGAGTTTACAGAAACCGAGCTCCACCTATTAATGCCAAACCACTAATGGGCTTAAGAAATAAAAATCGTGTCAAGCCAGCACGTGCCTCATAATGGTCCATCGGGACCCGTGAAGTTAGTCAACATGCCTTTGGAGCCGATTTCTCTTCCGACCAATATTCCACTACCAAGGGTCAGAAACCCTAAACACAAGCCAAATAAAAATCACCGGAGACGCTAACGGCGACAAACGGAACACACTCTCTTTTTGGTACATTTAGAGCAGACAAATGGAAATGTTTCAGTACCGATTCTTTCAATTTCCCCTGTGAAAAACCTTCAATTGCCAAAAGAAGAAAATCCATGCTTCACGACGATATGGCACTGAATATCAGATTGACGATGGATCAATTAAACGTAAACTTTTCAGAAAAATTCAAATTGGCCATAGTGGCAGGTCAGTGGAGACAAAAGAAGCCTGAAATTATCGATTTGAGTGAGCTTCCCGGGCTAGCTATTCCTTCAGTACACGAAGTTGGCGACGGAGCCTGCCACGAAAGTCGGCGTGGATCAACCATGACAAACTCCGAAACGTCGATACTTCCCCGTCGATATAGACGAATAATAGCAGGCTCAAGGAAATCACCTCACTGTAAAAATGTCGAATTTGATGTCCCTGAGAATATAATTGTTAATCGTTCTCTATGTTCTTTTCTTTTCTCGTTTAATCTTCGAGTAAATATATAATAATAATCGTATAATGTTGACACGTCCGACGTGATGCCTTTACGATGTAAATAGACAAAATGGGGTATTGGTAGATGAGTTGATAGATGAACAGTAATGATCAATTCGTAATGGGTACCCGGAGGAGAGACAGTTTATATTGAAGTGATGAACCAGTAGAACCGGGAATGAGAAAAGTAGAGAGATCTAAAGAGTACAACCCTGAATTAAAATTATAATTAAAATTTAGGTATCCAACGACATGTGAGGAAATTGGGGTCGCACAAATGGGATTGTAGACCTGAAGTGCTTTTACTCATTCCAATTCAATCTGATTCCCTTAAAAATTTGGAAATAAACACTAAATTGATGTTCGAAAAGTTCCAGGCATATGATTCCACGTAATTAAATTAAATAACTAAATTTCAAATTCCCAACGAGATACAGTAAATTAATTGACCAACTTAAACACTAAATTTAATACATTAAATTGTCATTAAATTAAAATTTTTCAGTAAAGACGTGAAGGATACTTAAACCCTGGTTGGTCGTGTTATTTATTAAGTGTGAGCAGACAAAAGACCGTCTATGGCAGTCTAGAACCCGAAATTGAAAGTCACCCAAAGAATAGTATTGGAAACGGTCATCACCTGCTTGGATGGTTTTCGGCCATTGTGTACAGTACCAACGTGAGTTATCTCACGGGTACATAATGGTGAAGCGAAGTTATGAGGTGTATGAGCAAGAGGCGTTCCCTAGAGAAATGTGATAGGAGGATGGATAATGGAGGTAGCTATTGCAATAAGAAATTAGTAACTCAACCGTACACCAACACAATTTCCATGTCGATGATATAATCGATAAAACGAAGGTAACTCAAAAATAGATAAATTACAATATATTATTTCCGAAGAAAAGTTAATTATATTTACAATAGATTTTATTATTCACACATTCCAGAAATAAATGTCCTCTTCCATTTATTACGATTCAGGAATGAGTTAATATTATTCAAGAGTTATGTGGGGCTTAAAGTCAAAATTAAAACAATAATTTTGGTGATTAATTAAAACAAAAAATAAAAAGTGTGAAAATGGCCACCGCAGATAGATATTAAAAATAAAAACATCAAATAAAACAAAATAATACATAACAAAAATAATTAAAACAAAATTAATAAAATCTAAAGAAAGTCTATAGCAGCAAACAGGAACATATTCAATACACAAAACAGCCAAAACTTTGCAAAATACGGTTAAGAAAAACATAGAGGAGCAAGAAGCTAATTTTTAAATGGTCAAACAGAATTTGAAGGTAGAGTACAGCATAAGACCACAACCATTATTAATATCTATAGATGACCTTCATTCTAGAGAAGTAGGGAGCATCAATAGGAAATGAATAAAACTAAACTTCGCCCAAATTTTGCAGAAAATTAATTAGACTGACCCAGTAAAATATATTCTTTTCAAAACCAAATAAATAAATAAAATTAACATTCATGAATTCTCGAATAATAACTTTTTAATCCAATGAGACATGATGAGTGAAGCTTAGATTCGATGTCTTTAGCTAATTTAATTAATATTCCCCGAAAATAAATTAAATCCAGACGAATGACCATGTTACTGAAACAGGGATTATGAAGATGGAGACAGATAGCTAATATGACGTAATAAAACCTAAGTAAATAATTTAATTACCCGATATCCACTGAAGGAGAAGTTTAAGAAATTTTTCATCACGTGCGAGTCAACTCTTTTAATAAATGTGTAAAAGAAATAGAGTGAGCAGTTGCATGATGTCAGAGTTGAATGACGTAATCTAAAATACTGCATTTGATTGAATTAGGACTGGTGTGCATGAAGGGATGACGATGGAAACTATCCAAGTGCGAGACGAATAAATAATTAGTATAAAAACGGCTAGGTTATCATCTGTTTTGTCACTCTCTGAGTATGAGCCTATAGACAGACAACATATATTTAGAAAATTTCCAGATGAGACCATTTTTGACTATTCTGAAAGTTCTCTAACAACTCCTATTTTCTAACAGAAATTTTCGCTTTAAAATTATATAAATTAATCTTAAGTTGTGTATTTAATTTACGAATTCCCTTCAGATGTATAAACTGCCGAGAATCCCGAAGATAAGCGACAGAAGTACGGTGGTCAAACCGGTTTCAGTTTTGACTCCTCTAGAGGATGAACACCGCGTTCTACGCGCAAATTATGATAAGATCAAGAATCTTTGGTCCCCACAGGAGAAAACTAAAGAGCTGCATCAGAAGATTCACTGTCTCTACCGGTGTGAAAGCCAAACACAAAGAGTGCTAATCTCCCGCTTGACAACCTTAGTACGACGGGCATTCACAGAAGCCGAATTACAATTGCTTCTACTTAACCATAAGTGGGCACAGGAGATTGACATTGTGCCGAGACAGCACGTTCCCGAGATCACTGAGATTGGCCAAGATGCAGTTGGAGCCAATTCCAATACCAGACAATATCCCTTTGCCGAAGATTCATAACCCGAAACATAAGCCCAACAAAAACCGCCGGCAACGTGAACGGCGGCGGGCTCAACATGCTCTCCTGATGGCCCACTTGAAGCAAGCCAAGCAGATAATCTCGACTCCTGCTCCCTCAACCGGCCACACGCGATGATAATGATCTGAACATCCGGGTGACCATGGACCAACTGAATGTAAATTTCCCGGAGAAATTTAAAATGGCCATAGCTGCTGGATAACGGAAACAACGCAAACCGGAGATCATCAACCACAGCATCTATCTCTTACACAAATTTTGTAACTGGTCTAGCCACGAACGAAGATGTGGAAAGAGTACACGATTCCAAAAACGTCGTTATTTCCCCTTGGACATGGTCGAATAAGAGTCGACTTTTAAATTTGCTTTATGTAACTAAAATAAAAATGTGGTGTAAATTTAAATATAAACAAATAACTTATTGCATAAGTATGCATTTTTGAAAAATTAATCGATGAAAAATAAATCAATAAGTATTTTCATTTTGTACTTTACTCAAAAAAATTTATTAAAAAGTTAATTTCCCGATGTGACCATCATATATCATTGATTTATCTTGATATTATTTTTTTCCATGTAACTATAGCAACCTGTGTTATTAAATTTGATTTTAAAAATTTGGTTTTCAAACATATTAGTTATATTTTATTTATTTCTCTGTGGGGAATCAACTAATAATTTATTGCATAAACATATATTTTTTTTGAAAAATTAATCGATATATTTTTTTTTGAAAAATTAATCGATGTGATATAAATCAATAAATATTTTTAATTTTGTACTTTACTCAATCTTGATATTAATGATTTTCATGTAACTATAGCAACCAATGTCATTAAATTTGATTTTCAAACATCATATATATATAATTTATTCAATTTAAATTGAATTAAAATTTCAATTTGGATGTATTTTTAGTATAAATAATCGATTTTAATTAGTATAAACGAATGATTTTGAGGTATAAACAATCAATTATTAATTAAATTATTATTAAAATATTATCATAAGTAAGTTTACTTTTTATGTATATTTAATTTACTATTTGTTTTTAGTGAATTATTGCTATACATATAAATTTTGCGTAGCTATCAGTCACGAAGATGTTCACTACTGTGAACTTGTTACATCATCATATTTCAAGATAAATGATGTTGGTTTCCCTGGTTATGTGTGTCCAGAATGTCTCACCATAACATCTGGTAGATGGTCAATGTTTTTACAACAACACGGGCATCACCTCAGACAACTCGGAGAATCGAAAAGTAGTATAGTTGCCAAAAGAACGTGCATGTATAATATAACTAACTATTAACCTTTTTTAGTATTGTCAAAAAGGATAACCCTTCAAGACACTTTGCATATTGATAAATATGATACAAGTAATTTTTTGATAATTTTTAATGGTTTTTAAATTATTAACTGTTAGATACTTTTAATATTCAAGATTCAAGATCGAGTAATGAAAGAAATGAATATAAAAATGGTAATTTTTTACTTTTATTTAAACTATTAATTATTTTTAATTTAGATGATTTAAATATTGACATTGAAAACATAGATGATAGAATATTTTATGAAACAAATTATGACGAACTTGAAAAAATCTCTACTGTGAATGTTAAATGTGTTTTGTTTCAGGTAATCTTTATCCGAAGTATTGTCAATCAACAAGGCATGATAACAACTGCCACAATAAAATAAATCGATATTATCAAATGAATAATTATTATATATGTCCAGTATGCCAGACCCAAACCTTTGACCCGTACCTTAAATTTTATAATGACAATAAAAATCACTTGACTAAATTTAATACGGATAAAAAGTCATTGTTTAAACTCAGTTTGAAACGAAAAAGCACCATAAAATCTGAAATACTTGAAAAAATATTTATTAAAGATGATTTACAAATTGGACTAGGGTTAAGTGACATTATTGTTGAACCAAAAATTGAATATGATTTACTACGCTCACATCGAGTTATAAAAGTGAACATAGGAAGATATAATGTTAAGAAAATAGTTCTTCCATCTTTTCTTTTGGAAAAATTAAAAATTACATTAAATGAAATGAAACATTCAACAGTTCAATTTGGAGTCCAAGTAGAATTTGAAAAAGATGGGGAACTCCAAGTAGTCAGTATATCAAATCGCGCTGCTTCAGTGACTACAACTTTTCTTGATAAGGGTATAAAGAAAATAAATGAAAAGATTGTTGAACGAACAGAATTAGGAAGTAGTTGGAAAATAAACCAAATAATAGAAGTAAATTTCAAGGTAACCAAAGTTTCGAATATATCTAGGTTATCTGGAAATAGTTATATTCCAACACCTAAATCTCTATTAGGTAAAAAGGCAATAGTTAACGTACAAAATACCGATAACCTATGTTTCATATATAGTGTTTTGGCTCTATTGAAATCTGATAAAATCAAGAAAGATAGAGATAGACCAAGAAAATATTTACCGTATATGAATGACTTGGTATACGATCCTAACGATATGCCAATGAAACTGTGTGATATTCCAACTTTTGAAAAGAAAAATCCTGGTTTAGCAATTAATGTAATGATTTATAATAACAAAAATTTTGAGGATAGAGAAGAACTTATAATGAAGCATCCATATTTAAATATAATTCACCGAACAAAAGTAACTGGAGTGGATCCAATTTATTTATTATTGATAAAGGAGGGTGAAAAATATCATTATACAGCAGTAACTAATTACAATCCTTGATGAATTGTCATAAAAACAATGATTGTAATGTTCAAATTCGTTGCAAATGGTGTGAAAATTGTTTAAATGGATTTCGTAAGCCAAAATCCTTTGAAAAACACCAAGAGTTATGTATGAAAAATCAGTTGGGTACTACGCTATATACATTATCAAAAGATAAAGATAAATATTTGGAGTTCAAAAACTGGTCAACTCTTATTAATAAACAACTTTACTGGTATGACAAGTTACCATCATTTCATTGGTCAAAACTGTGTTTATGAATTTTTGGAAGAAGGTTTCAGATATAGGAACAAACATTGTGCTACCATATTATAAAGAAAATGGGAAAAAGCTAATGTTACCACTTACTTTTGACGAAGAATATTCATTTGATAATTGTGAATATTGTTATTTGTGTAATAAGAACATAGTAGATAAGGTTAGAGACCATGACCATTTTACAGGAAAATATATTGGTCCAGCATGTAAAAGTTGTAATGTTAATAGGAGCATCAAAGAATTATTACCTGTAGTTTTTCATAATTTACGTGGGTATGACTTACATCATATCCTTAAGTATGAAATAAATCAATTTCCAAATTGGAACTTATCATGTATTCCAATTAGTAGTGAAAAGTTCTTATCCCTTATGGTATATGTTGGTAAGCTTAGAATACGTTTTATCGACTCTTACCAGTTTGTTAATGACTCATTAGATAGGGCTGTGAAAACTTTGACTAGTTTACCTTTAACAAAATCTGTTTTTACTGGTACCATTATTAATGAAAAATGTATTTTTCCGTACAACTTTGCCACTAGTTTAGAGGTCCTTGAAAATACTTATGAACTGCCTCCAATCTGGGAAGGAGTGAGTGAAGTTGAATATGAGAAAGCTCAATTAATTTGGACTGAAACTAAATGTGTAAATTTACTTGACTATATGATGATATACTTCAAACTCGAATCCTTTCTTTTAGCTAACTTTTTCCAACAATTTCGGGCAAAATCTATAACTCATAATAGTTTAGAGCCTTTAAATTATTTTGGTATTCCTGGAATGTCTTGGAGTTCTGCGTTAATAACTTTAGATAAACCCATTGAACTATTGCAAGACATGGGAATTTATAATTTCTATGAGGATGGTATTCGTGGAGGTCTTACATTTGTTAATAAACACTTTGTAAAAACTGATGAAACCACTGAGTTGCTTTATATCGATATTAATAATTTATACGGTTGAGCTTTAAGTAAACCTTTACCTTGTGGAAAATTCAGTTGGATACTTGATGGTTTTGATTCAATATTGTCAGATTGTTTTTCTTTAAATCTTGAATCTTTGTCGTATGGGTATACTCTTGAAGTAAATCTTGAAATTCCTTCTGATCTTCACGATAAGTTAGACGACTTTCCTATTGCTGCTGAGAAAATGAAACCTGAGGGATCTAAGGTTGAAAAATTGTTATTGACTCATTACCCAAAAAAGAATTTTGTGATTCATTGGCGTTTACTAAAATTATACTTGTCTCCTGGTGTTAAGGTTACTCATGTGAATCGAGCTGTAAGATTCAAACAGTTTCCTATTTTTAAGAACTACATTGATACCAATACAGAGTTAAGAGCAAAAAGTACAAACACGCTAGATAAAAATTATTATAAGCTCCTAAATAATAGTTTGTATGGTAAAACGGTCGAAAACCTGAAAAAAAGAATGAATTTAAGATTATGTAATACAGAAAAGAAGATGATTACATATGCTTCTAAACCAACTTTTGAAAGAAGTATCAAAATTGCTGATGATCTAATTGCGCTTTGTTAAATCCTGACTCGGTATGCTTAGATCGACCAAGTTATATTGGACAATCGGTACTTGATTTGTCCAAACTTCGAATGTACGAGCTACAGTATATATAAAGATTAATATAGTCGCTGGAGATACGGACTCTTTCTTCTTGGAGATTAAAAATTGTTAACTAGATATTCTTTTGTCTGAAATGGTTAAGGATAATCTTTGGGATACATCTAATTATCCATATACTCATCCACTTTATTCTAAAAAACTTGATTCGGTCATTGGAAAATTTAAGGATGAAAGCAAGGGAGAAGGTTATGACGAATGGGTATTCCTTAGACCCAAATGTTATAGTTTACTAGGAAAATCAAAATGCCTAAAAGCTAAGGGAGTCACATTGAAGGACACAGTGTTAACTCATAAATCTTATAAGGACTGTTACGAGAAAAACTCCACCTTTTCTTTACCTCAATTTCGTATTGGTATAAACAATCACCAACTCTATAGTTTTAAAACTTCAAAGGTTGCACTAACAAAGAGGATAAAAGGGTTTGGGTAGAAAAGAATGTAAGCCTGGCATACGGTCATTATATGATTGAGACTGACAATGAATAAAAATAATAATTTTCCACATGATTATCCAACAGCACATCCAACAGTACATCCAACAGCCTATCAAACAGATCATCCAACAGCTCAGCCAACTGTTCATTGAATTAATAAATGTATACCTATATACATTCTTGTTCTTATTCATTATTTTGTAATTTTTTGTGTTTACATTATATTTTAGTTTGTTTTGTTTTTGTTAGGGGGGAGGTACCAAAAAGTGCGCCAGATGTGACACATCTACCTACTCATACAAGTATAATCCTAATAATAATCGAGTGTTATATCATTCACATTCCATATTCGTCTATATTTGTAAGAAGGAAAATATTCCTTTTGTTGGGCTCAGAGCCAAAATTAAAACAAAATTACAAAACCAATTTAAACAAAAAGGTGAAAATTGTATAAGTTAAAACAAAATAATTAATGTCGTTTGGAAATTGTCAATATGGCTGCCGTAACATAAACACGCACCGCAAGAAGAAACCAAAAATAAAATAAAACATATTAATTAAAACAAATTAAAAAATATAACAAAAATTAAATAAAACAAATAATTAATTAAAATTCGGAAAAATGCCTACAGATGCAAAAAGAAACATATGAAAAATAAAATAAACTGCCAAAACCTTGCAAAATAAGGTTTAGAAAAAACACAGGCAGAAGAGGCGACCAGAAAACAAAATATTGGGGTTTAAAAATAATATTTTAAGAAAATAATAATAAAAATAAAATCTAACAATAAAATATTAATATATCAAAAAATAAAGAAAAATATATAAAAAATTACAAAAATATTTCAAAATAAATAAAATAATTAAAAATCCCTAAAAATGGCGAAAAATCGCCCATTGGTCGCACACAGGCACAAAAAACACTATATATACAGCAGTCATTTTCACAATTTTTAGACTGTCTTAGACATTTTTTCAGTCAGGTGACTAATAGAAAAATTTTTAGACTTTCTTAGACGAACCGTGAGTCATTTTTAGACAAAGTGTTTATGCCAATTTATGCCAATTTTTCAAATCTGGTTGCATGACTGTGGATTGTAAGTACTGTTATTTTTTGTATAAATATATATTTCGGTGTTAAAGTTTTGATTTTATTCTGGATGGTCGTGGAATCTTTTGGTGCCACTGACAAGTCCCTCTAAAATCTTATTTATATATATGTATTGCAATAGCTATCAATGGGACGGATCGCGTGCCGGCTGGTGGATTAAGTTCCCTAGTTGCGCTCGTGGGTTGTGTTCCATTGAAACCTCGGTCGTACGCAGTAGGGTCTGGCCATGTGCACAGGACCTCCACGCAGTGCATCGTTGAACGCCTCGTGGCGACTGCTGAAAAATGTGGTCGGAACGAGCAGAAATAAACTCACGGGAAGTGCGACTTTAGTTAAGAGGGAATAAAGTTTTGTAGGGAAAATTTTAAACTTTGCCAGAAAATTAATCAGAAAATCAAGCAGGAAAGGATAGGATAGTATAGGAATGTAAATTTGAAAGTATTATTCTAATAGCTGAATGATATGATCTGACAGAAGAGAGAAACGTTTATTGAAGTGACTGCAGAGGGTTGTAATTACTTAAAATCATGGGAAACGTAGCGCGAATTAAGGAATTGTTAATCAAATTTTAAAATAGGGAAAGATAAAAGTAAATTAGGAAAAATGTAGTCGATTCCGTGATTAAACAAATGAAATAGGAAATTTACCAAAAAATAAGGGAGGAACGCTGCCCAAATTTTTGAAAGATACATTTATAAATAATGGGTAAAGACGACAAATAAGCATGGAAATTGTAGGAATAGACGAGTAAGGACCAGGATATAGAAAAAGAAAGACGTAAGACCTTTCATCGGCAGTCCAGAACCCGAAAGTGAAAATATCATGAGGAGTAGTTCTAGCAATGGAGCTCACCTGCTCATGAATTTTCAACCCCTATGTACAGTACCAACATGGAAATCACCATGGGTACATAGGAGGGATAGAATAATAATCTTGCTGGCGTTTAGGGGGTAGATACACAAAAACCCTAGAAAAAATAAATAAAAACCAACCCTATTCGCCAACATGATTTTTTGGGGGCTCAGCCGGGATTGAAAACCATGTCAATTAGAAAGATGCAAACCCAGGGATGTTTAAAAATAACAGAGAGTTTAGTTAATGAACCCGCAGCCAATAGTCGAGTAAAAACTATGCCGATAGGATCGAAATAAGGATAACATGAACCTGGAAAGAAATTTTGAGAATGGCAAAATACCAAAAGTTAAATCATTAGAATAAATATGTCGGGACGACATTTTAAAAAATCGATAGGGGATGACCGAACAAAACGCTACAATAATAATATTACAGGCAACTCTTAAAAAATTGAATAATAATGTTAATAAAAGTAACAAAGTGGTAAAAGTATCGATAATTAAAAATGGGAATAATAATAACAATAATAATAATAATAATAATGGTAATAATAATAATAATAATAATAATAATAATAATAATAATAATAATAATAACAATAATAATAATAATAATAATTATAATAGTAATGATGGTAATAATAGTGATAATAATAATAATAATAATAATAATAATAATAATAATAATAATAATAATAATAATAATTATAATAGTAATGATGGTAATAATAGTGATAATAATAATAATAATAATAATAATAATAATAATAATAATAATAATAATAATAATAATAATAATAATAATTATAATAGTAATGATGGTAATAATAGTGATAATAATAATAATAATAATAATAATAATAATAATAATAATAATTATAATTATAATAATTATAATAGTAATGATGGTAATAATAGTGATAATAATAATAAATAATAATAATAATAATAATAATAATAATAATAATAATAATAATTATAATGGTAATTATGGTAATAATAGTGATAATAATCATCATGATAGAGATAGTAATAATGGTAATAATAACTGTATTAAAAATTATTTTTGAGCTTTTGTTGTATGATAAAATTATTACATTGTACGATAATATTTATAAAGTAATAAGGCATGGATAGGTAAACTGAATGATTGATGAAAATTAGGAATGATGAGGTAGAAGCATGGTATGATGAATGTATATAAAATAGGATGATTGAATGGTATGGAGTTTGATGAAGTAAAAATATGGAGTGAGAATGTGGAATGATTGGGTTTAAACAAAAATTAAAATAACAGACAAAATATATAAAAAGACAACTATAACAATAAGTATTAAACCGACTTGAAAATAATAGCAATAAAAACGACAAATAGAGGAAAATAGTTATTAGCAGTAAACTGATGACGGAATAGAAAGACCGCGAAAAATATCACAGAAAAATGAATTTCGACAACAATAAAAATAGAAATATCAGAATAAAATGAGAGAGAATGAACAGAGTCAATGAAAAATACAAAATGAATAAATATCGAAACAATGAATAAAATCATCGATAAATAAATGGCGATAATAGAAAACAAAAATTCGAAAAATAAAAGGGGTAAAACCACTAATTATACCAAAAGAAAAAAAAAAGACAACGAATAACAGTCGAAGGAGAAAATTAACGTCATACAATTGTAAACTACAACCCAAAACAGCAGTTAATCTCATTATGAATGACTTATAAGAAAAAAGGAATAAAACATCAATGAAGGACAAATAAAAAATTAGAGCGAATAAAATTAAACACAGTAAAGAGAAAGAATTGAAGAGCGCAAAACAGTTGAATGAATGCAGAGACAATGTCAATAAATTGAAAGTTACGCGGAACTAGCAAATGGAAGATCAAAGCCATGGAAACAATTAAAAACATCATGGATAAATTATAACATGGGGATAACAGAAAATAGTCGAAAAATAAAATCTACACAACGAATAGTACCCGATACGCACAATAAGGATGATAATGGTCGGTATTCAAACTGATATGGTTAAAATATATAACGAACAGCATAAAAGTCAAAAGTAAATTACAATAGTGAATGTACAAAGTAAAATAATAAAATAAAATACAAGACAATAAAAGTGTCAGAAGGAATATAAAGATTATAAAAACGAAAACAATAAAATGAAGTGTAATGGTAGTGAATTGCAGCAAAATATCGAAAGTCAAAGTGTTTAAACAATAAACACAAATAACATTGAATAATTGAGGAACGAGAACAGTGAATAATATAACAAATGAATATAGAAAATAAAGAATGGCAACACATTTATATAATGAGATTGAATCAGAAGGAAATTGAATATCGACAAACGAAATAAAAAGGGAATGAATAAAAATCATTGAATTATATACAAAATAATAAATAGCGTGAAAGTAAATATGATAACAACTAAAAGCGGCAAATGTAAATAAAACTGATGCTTGAAAATAGCGAAAAGCACCAACATCGAATCTGAAAATACTCGGAAAAATTTGAATAACAATAAAATAAATGAACATTCAGTGATAGTAGAGAACAACAACATTACAAAATAAAATAGATATACATCAAGGAGGGAGCATTGAAATGAAACTAATAAGATAATGAATAACACCAAAATAGTAAGAACGTGTCGAAGGAGGTTGACCAATGCAGAGGCTAAAAAGCAATACCAGTAATAGACCAACAATTAATAAATAAATAAATAAATAATTTAATTAATATCGAAAAGGAGGAAATAAGAATACTAACCATAATTAATAGCAAGTTTGAGAAATTAAACGGGGAATAACATATTTGAATGTTATAATAACGGATAATTAATAATATCAAAAAAAAAATCATAAATTGAAATCGGAAAATATTGAAAAGAGGAGGTATGTGAAAAGGCAATCAGTGAAAACGTAGACCAAATATCAAGGGTACAGAAAAATAGTAAATAACGCCGACCTAAATATTCAATATCACGCGATAGAACAATAAGTCAAACAAATACCAGACGCGGTTAAAAATGAGATTCATAAAGGAGTAGAGTACGTACACGAATGTTGCATTAGTCAAATAAAGTTAGAATAGAAGTGTTTACGCTCCCCTGTGGTCACTTCAGTACTGTCGACAATGTGCCGAGACAATGAAAACTTGTGTACTTTGTTAAAATAACATTGACGAAAAGTAGTCGAGTATTACGATTAAATGAAGTTGAATTAATAAAATTCTAGCAGTTGACCCTTCCTGCGCCTATATCTCTATGTATAAAATATGAATATTTATATGTAAAAATGGAAAAGTGACGAATGGAGAAAGTTAAAAAATGAAAGTGTCCCGATCATCCGGAATAAAGTTCAAAAAGGGGTAAAATACTTTTGAGCTACCTTCGGGTAGTACGTCTGAAGCCAAATCGGGAGGGGATAACCGATCACCCAGAGGAGAAGTATAGGACCACCTTCCGGAGAGGTTTGCCAAGTTGAGAAGCTACTGTGGTAAGGCTGATCACCTTACCGTTGCAGTAGTGGACCAATGAAGCCGTTTTTGTATTTCAAATTTGGGGGGTAGGTGAAGAATTCTCGAAGAGGCAGAATGAGAAGCACGCGTGTAAGGAATAAACAAAGGAGTAATAGAGAAAAGAAAAAGTAATAAAAACAAGAAATAATTAACGAGTCAATAAGGAATAAAAAAATTCCGAAAATGAAACGATCGCCGAAACCGGTAGAAATGTCATATAAACGATGATCATCGATCGGGATTTAAGGAATACGAAACTAAATTGTAACAATGGCAATGAATAAGGGACACTGGTATTAACGGAACAACCATGAGATGTGTATTAACCGGAACACACCACTCATCGGCAGGTAGTTAACGGAACCTGATCTAAATAAGGGACATGTATACCAAACCTATGAATCTCCCATTGAGATGTGTATAACGGAAACACGTCTTCACTCGGAGACAGGTATTAACGGAACCGATCTCAAATTAAGGGCATGTCATTAAGGAACATGAACCCATGAGTATGTGTTAACGGCAACCAGTCTCTAACCGATACAGATTAACGGAACCTGATCGTCAGTATAAGAGGACATGCAATTACCCGGGACATGATCTCAAGGCGGAATTAAGCGCGACGTAATAGGAATCATCCAATATAAGAAGATGGATACGGCTATTACTGGAACCTAATTCTCACATTGTCGGATTATAAGGGACAGGATTAACGACCTACCGGAGAAAAAGAAGACATGTATACGAAGACATCCCGGAAATTAAGGAGATGCATAGTAAACACTCTCAACTCTCAAATGGATTTGCTCATTAACGGAGCTCAACTGTATATTAGAAAAAGACATGGACAAAGAGACATGGTCACGACTATAGTTTTTGAAAATGTAAATTGTGAATGAGGAAAAAGATCTAATAAGGAAAACAGAAATGAGCAATAAATAAATGATCCTTTGCACTAATACGACAGCAAAGCTATAAATAAATATGAACCGAAGTTAACTGAGTATATATTAATAACGAATAAAAAATGGATTAAGAAAACGAATATAATATCTCTCTTTAATTAAGGACCAGATGAGAGTAGAACAAAAAATAGAATGGGTAAAATGATTAAAAGTAAAGAAGAAAGGTGTAAAATTAAAGATTAATAAGTATAAAATAAAAAGGGAGCGAGATGCATGATGAATGAAAATAAATAGGTGGTTTTTGTAATTGGGAAAACGGCGTTTGGTCGAAACGAATTGTATATAAATTACGACTATATATTCACATAGATAATTAAAATTAATTAATACTGAATTAAATAAAAAAAATATAAAATATAAACCTCTCGAAGCCTGAGGATATGATAAAAAAAAGATAATTGAGAAACAGACAATTGGGAATCCTGAGAAACGAGGGATAGTATATAAAGCAAATGAGTAAAGAAAATTAGATGAAATAGATGTTTAACGCAATGTATAAATAAAAAAAATACCGTTGTTGGAATTAAAAAGTTATAACGCAAGAAATACGAACAGTAAAATGCTATGTTATGTAATATAAACCATAGTGTTAATATCTGAGGGGTGATATTCTATTCAGGTAAACAATCAAAAACAGACACAATTTCAGTTCGAAGTGACAAAGATGGAAACGTCGATCAGCCAACAACCAAGCCAACAATCAGGCATCGAAACAAGCAAGTCAATAATCCAGTATACAAACTTCAGCCAATCAAGAAATAATTACAAGACGAGATTCGTAAACGACCGATGTAATAACGAGAATTCTTGAGAAATAATTGTGATTACTACAAAGACCAGGGTACAGATCTATGTAAATCATGAGCAATAGAATGTTGGAATTGTGGAAATTAGGGACTATAACTTAATGTGGAGTTAACCCAAAATAAGTTTCCAATGGTGTCAGAGAATCACCTCCCAGCGCATATACTCAAAAGGAAATCATGATCAAAATAACAACACCGAAACGCCAGAAAGCAAGTCAACCGAGATGCAGAATGAGATAAACATCCCTACAAGAATGTGTAGCTATTTGCCCGATAACCAACCACACACGGAAATCAATCAACAATCAGAAATAAATGTACAGTGGAACACGTTTGAATGATTCACCGAAGCATAGAGCAGAAAACGGAGAGATTAAAGAACATTTCAACGCGTATAGAAAGAAAGAATAGAAGGAAGAGGAGTTGTTTATTAGTGGACATAATAAATATATATGATAGCAAGTAGAAAGGATGAAAACGAATAAATGGGGTATTAAGAATCAATATGGTGCGAGCAATTACAAAAAAGGAACCAAGCGTACAAAGAATTCCACAAATAAGGATTGAAAGCGAGATAATCGAAAGAATGGAAAACGTGAATTTGAATAATGAGGATCACAATGAACGGCAATGGGAAGTGATGAAATGAAATACCGAAAATAAACTAATCGGATACAATGTTTCAAAGAACGTAATCATAAATGAAAAGAGGAAATGGAAAAGAAAGCGAACACAATGAAGATTATGCAAAAACGAATAAACGAAACTACTGAATCAGAGAATAACCAAACTAGGAAAAACAATGGAGAATGAAAACCAATACCAGAATATAAAACTTATAACGCTATCAGATACTTTAATGAATGCCGACAACAAGGTCACAATGAAAGCGAATGTTACAGAAAGAACATAAGTCCGACTTATCAAAGAAATCGATACACGAAAAATCAACACTATCGCGCAAAGTTATGTTATGAATGCAGTGAAGTTAGGGATTTAGCAAACAGTGCCCAAATATGAAAGATAAATGTGGGAAATCAACTCCAGAGAAATAATGGAGACAGAGCAATCAAATGTATGTAAAGAGAGAATGTATCAGTCAGAGATAAGGAAAGTACCAACCGCGGGTAACAACAAGGCAACCAATATACGAAAAAGAAGGAAAAGAATAACCAAAACAAACAACTAGATATAAACTCATTACCCGTATGAAAGACGTATATCGAACAAATTAGGATAATAAGGGAATTGATTGTAAAAGTAACTAAACAGGATGAAAATTGTAATGTGGAAGCAAGTAGCAGAAAACAAATCAAGAGAGAGTGAAACACTAATGACACATTACTCAGACTAAAAGAAAGATGGGTAATGTTAGGCAGAATTCAAAATTAACGAAATGAAGGAAGAGCAAGATAAACATGATATGGATTAGATGTTACGAATGAGGTAGAGATGAGGAACATTAAAAGTAAATATAGAGAATAAATGGAGATAAAAGCGAGTGTAGATCAAAAAGTCAAAAATATATGTATAAAATTAAAAGTAGTATCGATGTATATGTAGAATTTGATGTATAAGTGGATAATAAAAGTAGCAAAACAACAACTTTGGTGATATTACTAGTATCAATTAAATATTTAGTTTAAAAAAAAAAATGATGATGAAGCAGTTTTAACAGAGATCGAATGTTAAAAACATAAAAAATTTTGATAAGAAAAATAAATGTCGAGGAGACATTTTTTGCGAGACGAGGAAGATATGCCTAAAGATGAAGACAAATGACAATCACAATAAAACAACGAGAAAGAAACAACGAAAAGAAAGTATGGCAGGAAAATTAAAGCTAACGGTTGTAACAACAATAAAAATAATAGAAACACAAAAACGGTGAAAACAAAAAGAACGATATGGAAAACGCACTGTATGCCTACCACAAATAGAAATAAAATTTTGAAAATTAATATTACGATGTTACCAATGATACAACACTTGGAAATTACCTTACTTCACAGCGAGTAAAATCAATAGAAGAGAAAGAGAAGTATACGAATAAAATGTAGCAAATGATATAACAATATCGACGGTCATCATAATCAATATGCATAGCAAGTTGAACTAGATAATACCTATCGTAATATGGAAGCGACTATGTATGAGAAATGTCACCAAAAACAGTATTCAGTATCATTTTGCGAACTCAAAAGGATCATCGATATTAAAACAAATAACTTAACTTCAAAAAACAAATATTCATTAGGTAACGAAACGGGGATGATATAAATGCGATCGAACAGAGTACCAATTCGTAGAAAACAACGAAAACAAACCAAAAATATTATTTACGCATATAGTGTTATATGTGTGATATATGTGTATGTATATATGTATGTGTATATATATATCCACGAACCTGAAAAAAAAAAAAAAAAAAAAAACTCAACGACAAAAAGTGAAACAAACGAATTCAACAAAAAATTGGAACGATCCAAAACAGGAAAAATGAGCGAGAAAAACAAAGCGTGTAATGAGGGCGGTTCAGGAAAGTCAGAACCTCTCCTAAATTTAACGGAATATAATAAAGGGAATAGAGTTGTATATAATGTGTAATATACATGTATAAAGTATTATAAAGCGGTATAGAAGTATATACCCCTCCCAAAAATTTTGTTAACGTTTAAAATTAGAATGAGAAAATAAAGAGGAATAGTGAGTATAAAAATCAAGATAATGAATCAAACTATCAGGGAAGGCGTAAACGTTTACGGAGATGTGGAAAACGCATAGAATTTAATACGAGTTACAGTAACCCAACACAATACAGTGAGGCTGACAGCCAAATGATTCTGAAAAATACGAATAATTATTATAGGTCGATCATTGAAGACAACAGAGAAGAATTATTTAGAATGGTAAGATAATTGAAACGCTTTAAAAACACAGAATTCAGTGACCAAAGAACGAACTGCAATGGCAAACGCAACCGTAATCAGCAAGAGGAATGGACAGATTGTCTGCTGAATCAAGTAGAAGAAACACAAGGACCGGGACTCGTTCTAGTAGCGTGAAGAAAATGACAGGAAATGTACTGTGGTTGTAGAAGATTAACTGTATAAATTGTAGAAAGAAAAATTCAAAATCAAATATATGTAAATTCGATATAAAAAAAAAATAAAAGAAAAATATGGTAGAGATGAATTCAACAAAAGCATGACGGAAATCAACGAAATTATCAACATAACCAGGAACAACCACAAAGTTAAAACTAGAACCAAGGTGTGTGCTGATTTATGTACGAAGTTACTAAGAGCCGTGTTCAAAGAGAGGTCTCTGACTATGGAGATACTTAAATAGATCTAAAGAACTCAAAGGAAGACTGAGCACCACCAAAGGGAATACTACCATGAGAATAAATTGGCCCAAACGAACCGTGCGAGTGAAAAGGGAGAATCAAAGAACAAATTGACATATGGACAAATGTAATTATTAAAAGAAAACCATGTCCCAAAGATGTCAAAACCAGTAAACAAAAAGTGAGAAGTGTCTGTGAAGAAGGGGAGTAAATGTGAACACTTAACAGACCGAAATGTAGAAACAAATTACAACAAAACTTGTGAATATAGATGAGGAAAAGGTCGGGGTAAATTCAGACGAATATGTCCAAGTCAATGTGAGGTATAGAAGAAGTAGATCTAAAATTAGCATTTGGAAGACGCAGCGAAAGGACAGGAATGCCCAACGGGGATGTAAAACAAAAATTTTGAAAAGAAGAACTGTTACAATAGCCACCGGAAGCTCCAACGATTGAAGCAGAACCATGTGGAATTATTGTGAAAGACAATATTGTTGTTGTAAAAAGTATCGGTTGAGAAAAGACGGGAGCCGGGGGGATATCAGATGAGTACGCCGAGAATGTAAATTGATTATAAATACATATATGTATATATCGTAAAAGTTAACCCATTAAATATATTATAAATCTGTCTGCCGTAAAATTAAAACGATGAACACCGCAATAAGAAATAAACTGATGTAGAAAATGAATACTGAAAAATGATTATTGAGTGCAAGTGATACTCCGACGGTAATGGTGGATGAAACTAATGAACAAGAGGTAGAATAGAGCAATTTTGATTAAAAAACGATGCCACCGAAAAAATATATATATATAAATAAATAAATAAATAATCGAAATTAAAAACCGAGATGGAAGACATAAAGTGGATGATGAAACAGTTGAGAGAACGAACCAAGAACAATATACAAACCATCAAACAATTAAACTTCGTATGATTAGAAAGCGAATTGCAAAATTATACAGAAAGAATGGCCGAAAATGAAGGAAATGATAGAAAGTAAAACGGAAACGATGTTGTCGGAGCAGCAAAGAAAGGGAAATTTTAAACAAAACGTCAACAGTACAAAAAGCGGAAACGGAAACTATAAATGGCAAGCCGAGTGGTGAGAAAAGAAAACCACAAGGAAAAGGACGAACAAGATAAACAGTTGAAACAAAATAAAATGAGTCCAATAAAGATCAAGAAAACGAATAAAGTATAATAAGGGTAATGTCAGAATGCAAACTGAAACAACGGGCGTTAGAAAACGAAGTATATGAGTAAAGCAAAAGATTGATAAAAGATAGACGAATTAGGAACGATGAGAATCAAACCCAAGTAGGCGGAGGAAGCTGCATACTACGAATACCGAGAGAAACAGCAAATAAGAAGAAGGAGAAACTCGAAACCAGTGGAGCAAGTGAGAAACATCAAATAAGAGTGAGAGAAGATACTAGTAAACACAAAAAGAGAGCTAATCCAACAAATAACTCAATGATCCAAAGTAATGAGACAAGTGGAAGAGCCATAGAAGGGCTAAGGAAACAAGCAAGATCATAGAAGAGAAAATTACCAGGAACTGTAAAACAGCTGAAGAATTGCCGCAAAAGTGGACACCTCTGAATGATTGGAAATATGGGAAACACAAAGACCAGAGGAAGATTATCAAACGAGATGCAAAAGCAATTAAAGAGCAAGAGAGAGAAGAGGGATTCAAATTGATCTTAGCAATTTCGAGAAACGAGATAACAGTAGCGCAAAGAACATTTAGAAACTATTCAGGATTAAATGAACAAAATCAACTTTGGCAAGTGGAGAATAGAGCATTCGCGCCTAAGGAACAGCGGAACGAGATGTGGTAGGATATAAGGACATGTTTGAGAAGAAGAGGGACATCACTACAAAGGCAAAAGCACAATGGGAAAATTAAGAAAGAGGCACTCAAGACGAAGTGAGAATTTGGTAAATGATGTCGAAAGGCTCAAGGCCCATGAAATACTACTATTGCTAAAAAAGGAAGTAGAAGACCTCACGGGGAAGGTGTAAACCAACTATCTTATATGTGGATGGAGAAGATGGCTACCACACAAGAATTGCGAGAAATGAAAACGAAAAAATAGTATAATTTATAATCAGGAAAAATGTATAAAAACTCATAAAAACCAGAACAATCAAAAGATTAATAAAATAACAAATCATGACATAAACTGTAGAAAAAATGAATAGTCAGATTGAACTAACAACCTGAAGAGAGTCGGCTAAACCTTTACCGACGAAATAGTAATATCAAACTCATCAAAATTGAAGTGGAGAACGAATTTTCAATGACCTTATGGGAATTGGTAAAATCGAAGAATCAGCGGAAACAAAAAAAATTGGACGACAAGAGGAGATGATAGAAAAAGATTTGGAATATCAATGGAACACCAACCCGGGAAATAGGAAATATTACGAAGCGAGTTGGTTTCAGTCTGAGAAATTGTTTAAACGTTAAAAGAGGAATGTCTTCATTTGAATAAACAAAAAATTTAGAAGAGGAAACGAATTGCTCAGACAACAAATTGGAAGTGTGTAAAGATTGGAAGAAAAGTGGACGAATTAGTAGCTAAATTGGACAAGATACGTTACGGGAAAAGCACTGGAAAGTGACAAGCAAAAGAGAATACAAAGAAAATATCCGAAAAAACAAGAGACTAAACCGAGCATATAGAAAGCTCGAAGGTACGCAATGAAAACAGTATTAAAAAAAAGTGCAACAGCACCAAACCACAATACGAATATTGAAAGGAGACAAATGAGAATCAAAAAGAAGTATGATGAGAAAAAGACAAAGTCATCACCCTAATTCCTCGAAATGACAAACGATTTTAATAAGGCGGAGTTGTGTCGATGAAAAGTCCAACCCTAGACCGGATCAAAGAGAACGAACCCAGAGAAATAAGTGCAAACAAACCGTATATAAAAGTGGAAAAAAAAAAATGAACATCTGTAAATAGAAGAAAAAGAACCTGTGTCAAAATCACCTTACTCCTACTCTCACCTCGTTAACAAATCAAATTCGAACCTTAGAAAATCCAGAAGCCTTCTATTCAATCCAAAAATCAAGTCAAACTTCAATACGAATCCCAATAATATCTTCTCCCGAAAATCCTTATGCAAAAAACCCCAATCCACACCTATTGCTGAAAGAAACCAACTCTTATCTTCTCGAAAACACCCGCTCACAAATTCATACCGCCATCTCACCCCCAACCCCTTGAAAATCCGAACCAAATAAAAAATTCCGGAATTACCCATTACTCTGTTGGGATCGTCGAAATCGTTGTCCTCATCCTTGCAAATAATCTGGCAAAATCATCCAGACCGCGAAATCCTATCGAAATCTCAAAATTTAATCGAATGGAGAAGAAGAGACAAACAATCAACTATTCGTTTTGAAAAAACCCATCAAACCCGAATCGCAATACCAAAAATAACTCAATAATAATGATCAATTCAATCGGCAGTTAATCTCACCCAGATCGTGAATCCGTATCGAAAATCTCAAATCAATCAAACACCGAGAAGAGAAAATCAAACAATCGATCAACTGAAATCATCAGACCTATCAACGCAAGGCTCTCAAAACTAAAAACAACTCAATATCAATCGATCACTCAGACTCATCAAATCTCAACCTACACCAATCAACCAGACAAGTCCAGACCCAGTCACAGACATATCACAACGCGATTCGACTTGATTTCTAACGAACTTCATCTTGTGTGTGTAAATAAAAAACTCATAATAGTTATTGATTTATGTATAAACATTCCCATCACCTTAACTGATGTCTGCTATTTACTTGTAAAATGCTTTCATCTGTTATAACCTTTTTCTTGTGTTTGTATAAAAGTATTGTTAATGAATGAGAATGTGTGTGAGAAAATTGCGGGGCGCAATTTAAACTGCCCCGGGAGTTGGTTTGTTGGGTTCAGATCCAAAATTAAAACAAAATTACAAAACCATTTAAACAAAAAGGTGAAAATTGTATAAGTTAAAAAACAAAATAATTAATTCGTTTGAATTTCAATATGGCTGCCGTAACATAAACACGCACCGCAAGAAGCGAAACCAAAAATAAAATAAACTATTATTAAAACAAATTAAAATTAACAAAAATTAAATAAACAAATAATTAATTAAATTCGGAAAAGCCTACAGATGCAAAAAAGAAACATATGAAAAATAAATAAACTGCCAAAAACCTTATCAAAATAGGTTAGAAAAAACACAGGCAGAAGAGGCGACCAGAAACAAAATATTGGGGTTTAAAATATATTTAGGAAAATAATAATATAAAAATAAATTCTAACAATAAATATAATATATCAAAAAATAAAGAAAATATATAAAAAATTACAAAAAATATTTCAAAATAATAAATAATTAAAAATCTCCTAAAATGCGCGAAAAATGCCATTGGTGCACAGCCACAAACACTATATATTACAGCAGTCATTTTCACAATTTTCTGACTGTCTTAGACATTTTTTCAGTCGGTTGACTAATAGAAAAATTTTTGACTTTCTTAGACGAAACCGTGAGTCATTTTAGGACAAAGTGTTTATGCCAATTATTGCCAATTTTTCAATCTGTTGCATGACATGTGGATTGTAAGTTACTGTTATTTTTTTAAATAATATATTTCGGTGTTAAGTTTTATTTTATTTCTGGATGGTCGTGGAATGTTTTTTTGGTGCCACTGACATAGTCCTTTAAATTTATTTATATATATGTATTGCAATAGGTATCATGGGACGGACGCGTGCCGGTGGTTGGGATTAAGTCCACTAGTTGCGCTCGTGGGTTGTGTTCCATTGAAACCTCGGTCAATCGTACGCAGTAGGGTCTGGCCAGTGGCACAGGACCTCACGCAGTGCACTTGAACGCCTCGTGGCGACTGCTGAAAAATGTGGTCGGAACGAGCAAATAACTCACGGAAGTGCGATTTTAGTTTAAGAGGAATAAGTTTTGTAGGGAAAATTTTAACTTTGCCAGAAAATTAATCAGAAAATCAAGCAGGAAGGATAGGATAGTATAGGAATGTAAATTTTGAAAGTCATTATTCTAATAGCTGAATGATATGATCTGCAGAGAGAGAAACGTTTATTGAAGTGACTGCAGAGGGTTGTAATTACTTAAATCATGGGAAACGTAGCGGGAATTAAGGAATTGTTAATCAAATTTTAAATAGGGAAAGATAAAAGGTAAAATTTAGGGAAATGTAGTCGATTTCCGTGATTAAACAAATGAATAGGAAATTTGACCAAAAATAAGGGGAACGCTGCCCAAATTTTTGAAAGATACATTTATAAATAATGGGTAAAGACGACAATAAGCATGGGAAATGAGGAATTAGACGAGTAATGGACCAGGATATAGAAAAAGAAAGACGTAGACCCTTTCATCGCAGTCCAGAACCGAAAGTGAAAATATCATGAGGAGTATAGTTCTAGCAATGGAGCTCACCTGCTCATGAATTTTCAACCTCTATGTACCAGTACCAACATGGAAATCACCATGGGTACATAGGAGGGATGAATAATAATCTTGCTGGCTTTAGGGGTAGATACACCAAAAACCCTAGAAAAAATAATAAAAACCACCCCTATCGCCAACACTTTGTTGAGCTTATAATGAATTTGGTAGTAGTGAATTGTGTTACACCTGGACCACTTTTATAACTCCTTTTTATTTAGAGAAATAACAGTATGATAAAACAATTTGCTTTATATACGATGATTAATTAATTTGATTATTACTGAAAATGAGTTCATAATTCAGCGCAATCCTCTATTCATCTACACCAACGATTAAAACAATGAATTATTTCGTGAAATTTTTCTCGTATGGTCGTTACTGGTACTAAAGTTGGCAACTCAAGATCTCTCTCTTTTTT